>VZRH01005843.1:638648-664309 GCA_013397555.1 Urocynchramus pylzowi
CAGTCTTGTTTAATTTATCCATCAATGACTTGGATGCAGGGGCAGAGGCCTCCTCAGCAATTTCAGTGACAGCACAAAGCTGGGAGGAGTGGCCGATAGCCCAGAGGGCTGTGCAGCCCTTCAGAAGGACCTCAGCAGCCTGGAGAGATGGGCACAGAGGAACCTTCTGAAATTCAGCAAAGGCAAATGCAGGGTCCTGCACCCGGGGAGGAACAACCCCAGGCACCTCATCAATTTCTACAAGTATCTGAGGGGAGGGTGTCAAGAGGGTGGACCAGGTTTCTTTAAGGGGCATCAAGCAATAGGACAAGAGGTAATGGACAGAAACTGATCCACAGGAAGTTCCACTTGAACATGGAGAAGAATTTCCTTACTGTATAACCACACACTGGAACAGACTGTCCAGAGAGATTGTGGAGTCTCCCTCACTGGAAATATTCAAGAACCATCCGGACACAATCCGGTACCATGTGCTCTGGGATGATGCTGCTTCAGGAGGGAAGTTGGACTATGGTCCCTCCAAACTGGCTGATTTTGGGATTCTGTGAAAGTAAGACATGAGAAAGACACACAGGAATACTGATTCAGACTCTACTGTAGTAGGAAATTGAGAGAAAGTGCTCTACTGATATTTCAACATTTTTAACAATTTTAACAGCGCACAGTGTCAAGTAATTGAGAGCTCCTAAATGCCTTCTCATGGCAGTGTTTAGGTAACTTAGGAAGTCCCTTCTTTATATTTGTACCTAATGCTGTTTTGCCATGCAGCTTTTTTTACACTGTTTTAAACACCTTATCCTTTCATTGCAGGCTCAAATCTTTCCTGATGTTTATAGAGCTCTCCACATAACACAAAACAGCTCATCTCAAGACTTAGTAAAAAGGCCTCACAGGTGAGTAACAAAGTGCAAGAAATCATGTTGAATTGCAGTTGGATGAACCAGAAGATAGCACAAGACCCCAGTTAAACTGAGTAGTTTTGAAGATGTACTTAATTTTAAGCAGGTCTCTTGTGTGACACTTCTGGAGCTATTTTGGGTGAGTTAGTAAACACTTCACAAAAGTGCATCATTTTCAAAAAGCTTGGCTTGCAGTAATCTCTTGCTAAAGGACTCACTGATGTACTTGTTCATATATAGTACAGTTTAGAGTATAGATACAAGGACAGTAGGACCAATTCTATAATTTCTTTATTTTTATTTGTGAAAAGACAAACATGAGGTTTCTTGACACTTGAGGCACGCCAGATCTCCAAAGCATAGTTGCAGGCATTTGTTAAAGGGGATGCCAACAGCAGCCTTTTATTCCAGCAGGACCTGGAATACCAGCTACAAAATGAAAGATATATTTAATAATCAGTGTCAACCCCTGACAATGGAATATCCTTGACTCTGAGTCCTCCAGCAATTTATGCTCCTTTTAGATATGATGAGGGACCACATAGAGTGCTAGATTTGAGTTGTTTTGACCCTTGATATGGGTCCCTACAAAAGTAACGAGATTTGCTATATTTCCCTAATATTCACTTATTTATTTTATATCAGATACCAAGAATACCATATTCTGCATTATTCATCTGTGAAGTATGCATATTAAACAGATTAATTTTCCAGGGTGTGTCCTTAATGCCTGCATTAGGAGACTAGCTTCCTTAATCTCTTTCAGTGGCCTGTGGAGAGAGGTTTATGTAAGGAAACTAAGAGCATCTGGAGAACATTTCTGCCCTGGTTCATTTTTATGGGGGAGCATTTTGCTTTGACCACGTAAGGAATCAGAGAGACAACTCTCTGAACACAAACACCTACTTAAGTGCCTAAAATTAGGTATTGTGAGTTCAACAGCATTTAACAGTCAACAGCATTTCATAACTGAATACTTTCCTCTGCATTTCTGGAAGAATGGACTGTGGATTTCCAAAGGTCATGGGATTCTGGAGAGAAATCTTGGAGAGAAAATTTCTCATTGTATTTTTGTCCAATACCTCTAAAAAGTTCCTAAAAGCCCATCTTACTACAAATGGTTGGTGCTACAAAAGCTACTATCTACAGTGAGGAGTACATTTATTCCCTGGAAGCAGTGGCTGACTACATATCTCCAGAGAAGGGCTGCTCCTTTCCTGCGCAGCATGCTGGAAGGTTTGTCCATCATGTCTTCTAGTGTCTTCTTCTGGAGACTTGCAGCAAGTTAATGCTGCTCGAACAGCTCCTAGATCCGTCTCTGTACAGGCTGTGTTACAGTCTGACCCTGAAGGTGAAGGTTAATAGAACCCTTGGAGTGGATTAGAGTGAAACTGAATGACCAGTTTTTATGCATATGCATATAAATACCAGTCAGTCAGGGTAAACGTACACGTAGGGTTTATTTTAGAACTTTTTGTTGCAATGGAAGGGAGGTATGTAGCCATTTGGGTTATTATCTGTAGAAATATAACAGCATATAAAGAAAAAAAAGAAAGGATAAGTGTAAAAGGATGTCACCATCCATAGATCCAGTGACAAGACTTGATTGTTGCAATTTCAGTGTCTGATGGTTGAAGTGATGGTCACAGTCTGGATCTGTCATGGGCAGGAGAAAAATAAAAACCACAGAGTTCATTGGGTTAATGTACCTTCAGGTTATGGCACCTCCTCTGGGGGTGTGGGAGTTTTGCACCCTCTAATACAACACTGTGGGTCATGGGCAGTCCTCTGGAGGAAGGCTCCAGAAGTGAGTCTGGAGGCACTTTGGGGGTCAGTGGTAGTTTAAGACACCTTCTAAGGCATGACAGCTGCCTGTCACAGCAGAGCAGAGGAGCCAGTTATGGCCCATCAGAAGGGCTGGATACCTTCAGGCTCTTATGTGAATGTCCTGGTAATTCCCCAGAGAAGAGTTTTCACACTGATCCAGTTGTGCATGGAGGACATTGGAATGATAAAAAGCATTATCCCACTTAGTGGATCTACTTCTTATCAGCCTCTTGCCTTATCTGGCTCAAACTCCGGTTGCTGCTAAAACAAAGGTCAATTTGCACAGTCATTCTGCCGTGATGGGTGCACACTCCCTCTACACCTGAACTGCTCTTGCACAGATCAGAGACTTCACCATCACACACCCAAAACCTCTCCCCCCCTTTGGCTGAGGGGTGCAAACCTGGTCTCAGCAGAGCCCACTACTTTCACACATGGTCAATTGTTTAAATCATTAACCATTATCATTTCAGTCTCTCACAGATTGTTGTTACCTGAAGTTGGGAACATATAGTCTTTTTTCTTGTCCCTTCTGCCCCCAACTGCAGTTAACCCTGGGATATTTCAGAGGTAACTGTTGTTGCTGCAATAGGGAACTGACTAAAAAGGCATTAAGTTGACTGGCACATTATTCCTCTGGTCTCAAACAATATATGGAAAAGAAAGCTCATTATTGCTGCTGTCCTCTGACAACAATATCAAGGGTGAGGCTTGAGCTACTTTTCATAATGCACATTTCTATGCCTGTCATTCTGCAAAGGCATTGTGGGGAGAAAAGGAAGTGGCTGATGCCTGGTTTAAATTTTGTTAATCACAGTGAACTGAGATGTGTTTAAGAGCTCTGTAATGCCTATATGCTCCATGTAGTACGCCTCCCATCAAGGTGCTAATTTCCTTGCCGGCAGTGACAGTAAATAAAAGCGGCACATTCTTAAACCCAGTTGTTAGGGTATCAAAGGAAGTAGAATGAAAGGGAGAAATGAAGTGAATGCAGTGTATAAAAAGAAAACACATAGAGTGATAATGACATGAAAAATTACACCAGAAAATGTAAATTAGTATATGAATGGGGATGGTTAGGTGAAAAGTTTGAGTCACTATTTAAAATGCCTGCAAAAATGCAACTTATGCACACGTCAATCCATGTGAAGTCTTGATTTCCACTCCATCACAGGGAGACAATTACTTTACAGAGCTCTACTACTTTCACATGGTTAGAGTGTTTGTAGCCTATCTTTAAAGAATTTAATTTTTGGTAAGAATATTTTCAAACAATTGATAGTGAAGAAAACTGTCTTTCCATTCTATCCAGCCCATCCTTCAGGTTTTGTATCAATGTCACTTCCACCAAACGCACCTGCAAAATCAGGGGTTTTTTTTCCTAGTATGTGTGGGGAAACATCACTGGTTTTGTACTTTTGATTATGATAAGGAATCTTAAAGAAGCGAGAAGAACTGGCACATTTGTTTCGAAAGAACATTTCCATAATTCAGATAAATAGGCTGTTGTTCCTTCTCCAGACTTAGAAAAGACTTATCCCTCTTAGGGACAACCTGTGATTCAGCAAGTAACTTTTTGTGATCCTGCAGAAGGGGAAGAGACCAGATGATAAGAGAATGTTGCAAGAAGGATGGTGTGGTAAAAGGCATCTAGGAGAACTAAGTTTTGGTAATGAGCAGAGGTAGGGCATATCTGCTGTGTGCTCCCTTAACAAGATGACAGGAAAAAGGAATGCACTTTGCTCTTCTCAGTTGTTTGTTCTGGAAAGAACCATTTCACACTCTGTATTTTGCTGCAAAGAATGGGGGTAAAAAACATTACATAAACTATTCAAATTTTGCCTTTACTGCATGATAGATTCCAAATGAACATGATTTTGACTGACCTTGTGGCTGTCAGATGTTCTGTCTCCTTAAGAAAAGTGCTAGACCCATGTGACAGTGCATCTCAAAATTCCCTTCCTCTGCTGTTCTCACCAAGATTTAGTGGGCAGCCCCTGTTTTGTCCTTCTCAGAGGAAGACACTGAAACTATCAGTCTACTGCAAGATCCTCAAGACAGACTGCCAGGATTCACTTCTTAGTTGAACAAAAGAGTCCTGAAAATGAGGGGGGTTTGGGAGCTGTGATCTATGTTTAAAGGCAGAAGGAAGGCAATGGATTTTTTATTTCAATCATAGCTGCCATACAATTCCTTTTCATTTGTCTTCATATTGGTGGTCCAGGGATATTTTTAAAATCTTGGTCCTAGCCTCCAACAGCCATTGTAATATCAGACTGTAAAAAACAGTCCATGCATCCAACAATCTATATTCTAATTTGCAACATAGTTAATCTACCCTTTCTTGACATGCACACTCTCCTTCTCTCACCTCATCTGCATTGGGGAAGTATTTCAGACACTTTCCTGGGAGGCAGCCATGCTTCTTCAAGTTTGAAAGAGGTTTTATTCCTTAGATGGAGAAGACTAGAGAGCAAAGCCCTGGACCTTGGAAAAGGATACTTCCTTTTTAAAAAGTGAGCAAAATCAATGCACCTCTGCAAAAAAACTTAGTTGAAGTGTTCCACCTAGTTCACATGTGGCAACCAAGAGAAATGGGAAAGCTGTGAACAAAGTGTGTCAGGACTGAATATCATGCAGATGAACTTTCTTCTCAGCTTTCCCCCTTTCCAACACTATCTTTGAAGTGTCAAAATTTGGACCATAGATATTATGTGCAGAAAGCACTAATAAAATATAAAAGAAAAATCAGAATTTTAACTCCCACAGGAAGTTAAAGACTTCAGGCTTCCTCTTAGAGACACAACTGAAACTCAAACATCATAAGCTACTGGCTTTCCTGGTTATCAAGGATTGGTCCTTAATTAAAATTAGAGTTCTCATTTTACACAGTGATGATTTTAGCTATCTTTTTTTGTTTGAGTGGTATTATTTAATGAAGTGAATAGAATTAAAACTTTTCTATATTAAGAGCCAGAATATCAGTCTCTTGAAACATAGAACAGATAGACATGAGTAATCTGATCAGTGATGGGACTAGGAGTATGCAAAAGTAAGAAGATTATTTATCTCATCTTAATATTTTTCATTGCTGTTGTTATTGAGGCCAAATCTGAAAGTACTTAAACTAAAACACCATTGAAGATAATTGGATTATACGTGTCAAGATCAAAGCATAAGAAGGCTCCACATTTTTACCCAATATAATTTATTTTCATTTAAATAGCTTCTCAGAACTCCCTAAATCTCATTCTTCCACAAAACAGAAATACACAGTAATGTCTTCAAAGTGCCAACACTCTGTGACCTGCTAACATACTATATTCTTATTTTACAGCATATCAACAATGCCACAAGTTTTCTTTGGGTGGTTTTCTGCACTTTGGAAAATCTTGCTTTTTAAATGAAAAGGTAAAAGTAATATTGTGTAGGAATTAACTGTGAGGGTCATGTCTGAGCTAAAAGATTGGGGTAATTTTCATTGGTTTGGTTGCTACCCTTGGTGATCTTTCATCTATTACTATATTAAGAAACAAGGAGAAAAAATGTCTAAGTTGGCATTGAAGAAACAGTTCATCTCTTTCTTAAGATCTTAAGACAGTGCTTTATTTCACTTGCTGAAGTTGGAAAAAGTACATGGGACACTGAAAATACTTGTATTTTAGCAGCAGCACATGGGAGATGTGACTAAGTCTGGCAAAAAAAGAAGAGAAAGTTGATGAAGTGACAGTTCAGGAAGAAAGATGTGATATCAGTATTAGACCACTCTTGGATGGCTGTAAGAGAAAAAAATATGGTTATTAACAGGTTTTGCTCTTTTTTTTCTTTCTTTTTTTTTTAAGTACTTATTACTCCTATGAATAATTTAATGCTTTCAACTGACTTGTGTGAGTGCATGTAAAGAGACAAACTGTGAATTATGACTGCATAAATATGGAAGTGGGAGTTAGAGTTTCCTTCTCAGTCTGTTGCTTAAAGACTCCAGCTGTGAAGTATAAATACTCACAGCACAGCATCTATACTGCCCTGTAAGATCATCCCTACCTAAGCATCCTCAAGGCAGGTTTTCCTTACCACCATCAATGTCTTTACAGTGAATCACATGGGGAAGCAGCTCAGACCAGGAGGTTGCCTGGGCTTTTCATGAGCCCCTCACCTCCCTCCAAGCAGTGTGGATGTCCCACAGGGAAAGCAGAGTTGTCTCTGCTGACATTGATGTCTGCCAACTCATCTCACCATAGCAACATGCCCATCTGTGCAAGAATACACTGCTGGACATCTATTCAGACACTTCATGGGATGTAGAGAGTGGTGCTGCCTCACCAGGAGCATCACAATGGTCAGGAGGAACGACTGCCCTGGGACAGTGTCAAGGGGACATTCCTCCCTCCTCGGGTGTAAGCTGTGTTTGTCCTGACAGACTTGAATCATCCCTGATGTACTCCAGAACTGATCCAGCCTGCTTGTGACCCCCACTTTAAGGAAGCTAGATGGACTTTGGACTGAGGGCTGTCATGCAACACAAATTACCTAGCAACTACTTTCCTGCAGTTTGAGTGAGAAGCATAGAATTTCTTGCTGCTGGTGTCACATGGAAGTGGACTGCTGCTGTTCCACACCTCTGTAGGTCCTGCATACATACTCTGTTCCCCTTACCTCCCTATCAGCTCAGTCTGGCTTGCTGTCACATTTCTGGATGACCATTACTTCTGTCCCACAGACTTTCACATAGACACAGAGAAAAGCCAAGGGGGAAGGTGTGTTATTTGTTTTCAGGACACCTCCCAGGCTGTACAGTTCCAACCACTCCTGGCTCACATGTCTCCCTTTTTCCTGCCCTCACTTGTTCCCCACAGTCCATTCCATATGCTGCAGAGGAAAGAGCACACAATGTTTTGTGTGAGTGACACAAAGCTGCTGCCTTCAACACAAGGTCAGCCAGCTCAGGCATCACAGTGCACATCAAAACATGCTTCAGACCAGCTGACTGTTCAAGTCACACAGGGAATCCCACCCTTGCCTTCCTCTTTGTGCTTTGAGTTGTCTCCCAGTCCTTTCCATGTCCCACAAGCAATGCCCATGGACTTCTTGTCCACCTTTCATATGGACATATTTCCCAACCCTCTGGCTTTCCAGGGAGAACCAGACACTAAGTCGAATGACTCTGTTGTGGGGGACCTTGTGTTTTTCATAACAGTGAACAGTGTGAGGAACTTTGTTTTTGCACAAAACTGGTTTGGCCTCTCCATATCTTGACATGACAGTTGAGAGGAGTAAGAAGGGACCACCAGGACTCAGAGAGTATAGGAAGGTAGACTTTCTACAGTCCAGGATGCTGGAACAGACACATAGCCCTGCAGCTAGAACCAGCACAGCAAGAAAGTATTACAGGATGGGCATGTGGGAAGATGGGTTTGAACAATTTATTTCTGGACTATCTAATCTAATCTAATCTAATCTAATCTAATCTAATCTAATCTAATCTAATCTACTTTAAATTAGATCAGATTAGTCTATATTTTTAGTCATTCCTTTGTCCAAGGAATGGACTGTTAGAAATTGTGAGTTAGAAATTGTTAGAAATTGTGAGTCTTTGGAATCTAAGAGTAATGATGTTTTGACAATGTTTACAGAGAAAGTAGGTTCAAACTTTTCAATTGTGTGGGGTTCAACTGTACTATATACTTCCTTGCAACAGTAACTACTACTAGCTAAATTTCAGTTTGACATACACTTAAGATAATGCAAACATTTTTGACATGTCTTCAGTCTGTCCATTTTTGACTCATGTCTCCATCTGATTTATGAAAGCATTGACTGGTAGATCATGACAGTATAAACTCTAGTTCATTGGTATTTCTACACAGATTAATTTGCCAAGTTACCATGCTCTCACAGAATGGGTCACGTTGGAAGGAGCAACAGTGGGTCATCTGGTCCAACCTCCTTGCTCAAACAGGGATATCCCAAGCACATGGCACAGAACTGAGTCGAGACAGTTCTGGAAAATCTCCAGTGAGAGAACCCCACACCCTCTCTGGGCAATCTCCTCAAGTATGGGGGCACCTGCATGGATAGTTCTTCAGCTGGAATTTCCTCTGGATTAGTTTCTGGCCATTGCCTCTTGTCCTATTGCTTGGCACCTCTAAAAGGAGCCTGGGCTTCTTGACACCCTCCCTTCAGANCAGGGATATCCCAAGCACATGGCACAGAACTGAGTCGAGACAGTTCTGGAAAATCTCCAGTGAGAGAACCCCACACCCTCTCTGGGCAATCTCCTCAAGTATGGGGGCACCTGCATGGATAGTTCTTCAGCTGGAATTTCCTCTGGATTAGTTTCTGGCCATTGCCTCTTGTCCTATTGCTTGGCACCTCTAAAAGGAGCCTGGGCTTCTTGACACCCTCCCTTCAGATACTTACAGAAATTGATGAGGTCCCACATCAGTAGTCTCTTAACAAGGCTGAACAGGCCCAACTCACCTTTCCTCCTAAGACAGATGCTCCCTTAATCATCTTTGTTGCTCTCCACTGGACCCGCTCCAGGGGCTCCATGTCTCTCTTGTACTGAGGAGCCCAGAACTGGACACAGCATTCCAGGTGAGGCCTCACCAGGGCTGAGTAGAGGGGCAGGATCACCTCCCTCAACCTCCTGGCACTGCTCTTCATCATGCAGCCCAGGATACCACCGGCCCTGGCCACCAGGGCACTGCTGGCTCATGGAGAGTTTGCTGTCCACCAGGACCCCCAGCTCCTTCTCTGCAGAGCTGCTTCCCAGCAGGTCACCCCAGCCTGTGTTGGTGCCTGGGGTTGTTCCTCCCCAGCTTCAGGACCCTGCATTTGCCTTTGCTGAATTTCAGAAGGTTCCTCTGTGCCCATCTCTCCAAGCTGTCGAGGTCCTTCTGAAGGGCTGCACAGCCCTCTGGGCTATCGGTCACTCCTCCCAGCTTTGTGCTGTCGCTGAAACTGCTGAGGAGGGCTCCGCTCCTGCATCCAAGTCATTGATGGATAAATTAAACAAGACTGGGTCCACTATTGGACCTTGGGGGACACCACTAGTGACAGGCCTCCAACTAGAGGCTGTGCCACTGATTATGACCCTCTGAGATCTGCTGTTCAGGCAGTTCTCAATCTCACTGTCCACTCATCCAGTCCACACTTCCCATCTGATCTACACATATAATATTTGTTCCAGGGGCTGTTTATTTAATGAGTTTAAGCTAGTCTGTACCGTTTAACATGTGTTTTTTTTTTTCTCTTATATTCTTTGCACGTTTTTCATTGAGTTCTTAAATATAATCAGTAATACTTAAGTAACTAATTCAGCTTCCCCTGGTGGCATTATATGGTCAACTTAGTTGGGCTCAAATAACCCCATAATTTAATAGTCTTTTTACTATTTTCCCTGTTTTTCTGTCTCAGATTCCTACTCCAGATTGTTATCATGAAATAATTCTAAAAAAATCTGATCATAATTACCCAGTTTGTTATAAATGAAGAAAAAAGTCATTGAACATTTTACATTTCTCTGTGTGGTATGTTATTTATTCACATTGTTGGCTACTCAATGAACCCTCATTTTTCTTTTAGTGTATTCCATACTACAACATTGCTGCCCCTTGTTTTACTCTCCCCTGCCCAGAGACATTCAGCACATCCCCATCTCATGTTTTCAGGAGTGCAGAGAATATGTTCATTTTTGATAAATTATGTAAAAATCATGTCCCACTGTTTAAAAGCATTCAAGAGCTAAGCCACTAATAAAATCCATCACTCTGTGGTGCTTATCATGCCACAGTTTTCACAGTACGTTACTTGTAGCTCCCCACGTCTAGAATATGGAGTTTTCAAAAAATTTCCTGTTGCTTGTCTTTGACTTAATTTATGACCCTGCTATTTATTTCCATTAAGCATGTCCAAAGGAGGGCAGTACAGCTGGTGAAGGGTTTGAAAAACAAATTATATGAGAAACAAATGAGGTAACAGGGACTGTTTAGTCTGGAGAGGAGGCTCACAGAGGACCTCTCAATCTCCATAAATACATGGAAAGAGGTAGCAGCCAGGTGGAGGTTGTCTCAAGTAGCAAGGCAAAGGATGAGACTAAAAGGTCTCTAGGTGTGACAGGGAGGTTTTGGATTGATTATTAGACAAAATTTCTTCATTGAAAGTTTAGCCAGGTACTGGCACAAACTGCCTGTGAGAGAGGTTGGGTCACCATCCCTGGAGACATTTAAAAACACATATAGATATTGTGCCAAGAGATGTGGTTTAGTGTTGCACTTAGCTGTGTTAGGTTAATGGTTAGACTCAATGATAATGGATCTTTTCCAACCTAAATAATTCCAAGACTTTAAAAGCATTAAACATTTTGCCTGCCTTCATCTCTCTTCACAGGTATGCACACTCACCCCCTCACTTTTGATTTATTGAACCTTTTACTACACTGTGCACTTTCAGCAGCTAACTCAAGTTCAAATATATCACTTTCTAATTAACCAGTTTAACTAAAACATAAGCCACTAGGACCTGAAGAGGCTTATATTTGACATTATGTGTCTTCAAAGAAGAGCATTCGTTATTCCCACTTTGCTACTCAGTTGGATGACAGTAGCTCGGTAACTTTAAAGATATAAGGAAGATAAGTTGTTTGACTTAACAGCACCATAACCTTGAAGCTCGTTTCCACACATTTAGAATAAATTATGCATTTCCATGTAGCATCTGTTTGTTAAATAATTCAGTTAGCTTAATTTCCATATAAATTTTTTTGTTGTTGTTTTTTTTGTTTTGTTTTTTGTGTTATTTTATTACATTACATCTAACTGGCAATGAAATGCTGTAAGTGTTTGGGCAAGGAATCTTGGAAGAAGTTGTCTTTTGAGGGGATGTGGTAGAGAAAGCATGAGGAAGGAAACCTACAAATGCCAAATGCACTAGTAATTTATTTAGTGTTACAGAAGTGTGTCAGCATAGTACAAACAGTTGTAGATGAATGAGGTACACGAATCATATATTTAAGAGCTTGTTTACATAGCTCTAGGCTGAAATATTGCATGATGTTTTTTTCCTTTCCCTGATAACTTACTTGCTCTCCTCTGATGTTGCTGGCAAGGCTGAAAGAGTTGAAGTAGCTTTTGTTCTGGACAAATAGGCACTTCAGTCAAATGTTGCATACCTTTAAGGGACCACAGATAGACAAGCAAGACAAAACGGAATAAGCTACCTTTGCACTGATTTATTTTTTGTAGAAAAGCCTAGGGCACTATTTAATCTTTTACATGGGAGGAGAACTCAGTAGTGTAAGGTTCAAGCAGTAAATAAAGGCACTAAAAGCCTCTTTTGAGTGCAATATTCTTCAACAATGGTATCTCATACACTGAGCTGCTCATAGATGAGCCTTGTCTTACGTGCATTATCAATAAATATGCTTCTGGTCCAAAAGTATGCTGAATCACAAGCTTCTCAAAGTTACATACCTCAGCTCACTCCATCAGGTTAGGTCTTATTCCATTCATTGAATTTCTGAAGAATTCATGAGGACAAGTGAAATTAGAAATTAAATTTGCTAAAAATTTTTTGGACAAACTCCAAAAAGAAAGTCCATATCCAAGTAGCATTAAGCACATATGGAATGCCAGACTGACTTGACATGCAAACTCCGTTCACTTCCCTATGTGCATTTTAGGGGGCATTAAAAAAAAAATTAATTAATTCTAATCTCTAGCAAAATCCACACACTTCATTGAAAAATATAAAGTTTCTTTATTTTAAATATTTGAAAGAAACCCTGTAAAGTTTCTAGGTAATTTCTTACTCTTTGCTTAAAGAACAACATTCTTGCAGTATCAAGTCACTGCTAGCCTCAAATGTAAATTACCATCAGTAATTCATGTGCATTTTTCAAAGCCAAAATCATTTCAGATATTAGAACCTTTGAGTTTATAATGACCTGTATTTTTTTGTGGGTGATATTTGTGTATTTACTTCAGGAATTTTCTCTCACTTAGAGCATTTTTTCCACTTGTTTTTGCTTTGGAAGGTAATATAAAGTAGTTGGGTAAGAGGAAAGGATTCCTGGAGACAACATCCTAAGAAACAGTCTGTGTACTACCAGCCTTTCTGACTGTTATCCTTTGTTTCCTACATCCATGACTGAATTGGCATTCTTATGTTTACACATTCACAAGGACTCAGAGATGATGCAGAGAGACCTGTAAACCTTAAAAATCTTGTTCATGTAGCTGGTATACCAACGAGGACATTTCCATATGGCCTTAACCAAACCAGGTACAAAGAGGGCTGTTGGGGCTGTCCACTGAGTAGAAGGCTTCTCATGCCCAGCCAGGAAGGTCCATGATCTGTGTGCCCACACCAAGGGCACACCAAAAGGGAGCCAGCAGTGCTGGCAGGGACTGCAACAAGCAGAAGAGGGTCAGGGCTCCAAAAGCTTTGTTCAGCACCTGTGTGCTGCAGGAGACAAGCCCAGTAGTGGAAAGGGTCTCTAGTGTTACTCAGCAGGAAGCATGTGGGGACCTAGCATTCCTGAATCACATGGAAACTGGGGCAAGGGCTTAGGTGCTTGGGGCCAGTGTTGTTTAGAGACAGAGGGGGGAAAACATGCTGAGAAGTCAGTAAAGATTCTCTATTATGTTTTTCTAATATTCTCCTACTTTGATTTATAAAAACAAACCTGTGAAGTGTAACATTTCTGTTCATTGATTAGTGATGATCAAAATTTTCACTGGGTCCAGGAATATAGCAAGTACCCTACCTTCAAACAATTTATCCAGAGCTTTTTTCTGTATAGCTCTGGGCTGATTTTTTCATGAGAATTGTCCTTTAAAGACAAGAAAGCAATTCCTCCTCCCTCCCTCTAAAATTTCAAACTGTTTTTATATGATCAAATAAGCACTGATAACAAGATTGACCCATTGCAAAATTTTCTTGTGCTTTCATTTATTAATTCATGCTACTGTGAGTGCTTGATTTAGGATGAAGCCTTGCCAATTGAGAAAAACTGGTAACCAGGGTGATAGATGTAGTTTTTTTAAAAATATATATATTAAGAAGAGTAAGGAGACCACATACAGACAGCCACACATTTCTATTCATCTCTCTCTCTCTGTCTGTAACAGTGTAGCACAAAAATCAGTTTTAAATAGATTATTAGTAACTGCTATTTATTCCAGACCATGCAATAGAAAAGAAATTAAGTTCAAAGACATGCAAATTAACTCAAAAAGTGCACAGACTACCTGGAGTGACATCAGTTCAAAGTCATTTGTACCTGGTTCTTTTCTGTGGCCAGAGCTATAATCAGTTTATTTTAGCACAGGTTTATATCCAAAACAGTGAATACTTTGATCCCACAATATTTGAAAGATCAAAGATTTATATGTATCACTGTACTTAAGCAGGATCTAGCATAATGCATTTGCTGCAGTTTCTTTTGAAAACCTATAGCACTTAACTCACTTCAGCTCCTGGGTTCAAATAATGGAAAACATGCTTTGACTGGGCACTTTTCTTAAAAAGTACTGAAAAGATACTTATTGAAGAATATGTCTTTCTAGTAGTTTCATGAGTGCATCAAGCAGTTTCTGATAAAGATTCCCTCCTTTGTGTTGCATTTCTTTGCCTTCAAAGTTTTGTGTGGAAGATGTCAGCCCATTCTTACTTTTCACTCTCTAATTTTATTTCAAATATTTGTAGTTAATATTGCATAGAATACACACTGGTTTCGTCTTAATTTTAATGTAAGTTTGATCTATGTATAGTCTAGGACTGAAGGCATCCCACCATTTCCAGTTTTGCAGCAAGATTTTAATCACAGCTCAGTTTTCTGCCATGAGAAAGAGTGAAAGAAGTTCTACAGACTTCTTTGTTTAATGCTGCTTTGAGTTTCTGAAATATTTCTGCAACACTGATCAGGTTAAAACCCTAAAATTTAAATGAAATTTTATTCTGTCCATTCTATAATTCACAGGGCATTTTTTTAATGACATCTTTTCAACCACGTGAGGCTTGAACTGGGAGTGCGGGTCTGGGAAGCACAATTGGAAGCTGCAAAGAAATTTTGCTAATCTACCTGAGCTAGGTAACAGTAGCAGGAAGGAACCAGAACTTCAAAGCTGGGCCATACAAGCCTGGGGCACCTGGGAATGTGCTTTGATTGCCAGTGTAGCAAAGTCAGTCCTCCTGCTCCCTTTTTGCTATTATTTTTAGATAAATGAAATGCTTTAAACTTTCCTAGGCTGGCAATCCAGTCCCACATATAATGTGAGAAATACCTTTTGTGACCTGACCTATGTATCAAAGTGCCTACACAGAGTTCTCATGACAGGACCATAGACACTGCTTCATGGGCTCCAGGTAAGTCTTACCTTACATAAATGACCATGAGTTCAGCTGAACCCTTCCCCTGGAATTCCCTTCTATATGTCAGTCATGTTTTTAACTCTTCTCAAGGCTCACAGTAAGCTTTCAACTAAGCAACTAGACCTCCATTGATCTCCAGGATAACTTTGACTGACAAATTCATGTGAGGAATTTAGAGGAGAAGCAAATACTGCAGTGCAACAGTTGACCCAATTCCTATTGCTGCCAGTGTGGTAAGATCACCTATCCTTAGGGGTTTTATGCACTAGACATCCAACTTTTTTATCATTTTACATATATATGAAACATGTCACTTGCAAATGTGTTTCATTAAGTAAAATGGCTCCTAGTCTGTGAATTCAATAGATCTATTGAGAGTTATGAAAACCAGGAAATAGAGTGTGTCTACAACCAAAGTAGTAACTCAAGTCTGTAACACATTTATCACAGAAAGACAAGATACTATTTTTCAGATAGTTTAGATTTAATTTCCTTGTATCTTCAGTGCAGGAGTCAGAGGGCTGGATGTGTCTTCCCAGTCATTCCCCAGCCAGGAACTTCTGTTTACAGACCACAAATGTCAGTGGTCATCTACTGGTTTGCTACAAAAAGCCTTTGGGTTAAAGTGTTAGCCACATGAGAAAGGCAAGTATTAATATGAGAAGGAACCCTCCCTCCCTGGATTAAAAAAGCTTTAGATGTTAAAAAACTTTACATTTATGTAGAATCTTTATGTTGTCTTCTGTGAGAAGCGATATCAATTGGATTAACACTTATAATTAAAAGGAAGTTTTAGAAACAGGAATGGAGATCGCTGTAAAAATTTTGACCACAAGGACTGCTAGGGTTGACTAACTGGAATGTAGTTTTCCTTTGGGAGATGGCTGGAGCATGGAGTTGGGGGAGCAACCCAGCTCCCTTCCCTCTCGGCCGGTTGCTGTCCCACAATGCTGGCCCCAGAAAGAGAAGAAAGAGAAAAGTTAACTTTAGAGGAAATATAACCATATTCCATATCTACTAGAGGAAACAATGTTGTACTCTGTTTAAAGCAAGGAACAGTTTTCAACATCAAAAAAGTGGGATTCAACTAACTCCCTCACTCTGCAATACTGGAAAAATCCTGTGGGAAATTACAATTAGACTGGGATAGACAGGGACTAGGACAAGAACTGCAGGATGAGAGAGGGTATCTTTAAGGGAAACTGTATTGCCATACACATCTACTTATAAACTTGCTTTTGTTATTCCATTTTGTTTTTCTCTGACTTTAATCTCACTCTTTCCCTATGTTATCCATCTTCCTTCATACTTGTCAATATCCACTGAAAGCTTTGACCTGCTACCTAAAAATTTCCAGACCTTTCCTTCAAGCAGTTCACACACCACTAATCCCTAAAGACTGCTCAGTATATTCAGCCAAAACCAGTATTAAATTCCTATCAGCAAACTTGAGCCACTGCAGTGCCTACACAGAATTCCAGTGTAATCCAAGAAGAAACTAATTTGGTAGTCTAAGAACAAGATAAAAACTTCAACCAAAATTCAGTTGCACGTAAAGCATTTTTTTTTAATGTAATATTGTTCATTATTTGATCTTCTTCTCTTTTTCTCCTAATTTTCATAAAAAAGGGGGAAAACCAGAAGGTATACAGAACAAAATGTATGCATGGCAATCTCCCAACTCTGGTAAAAATATGTTTGACTACGAACTATTTTTTGTTAGTCAATTTTCACTGAAAACTGGAGGTGCCTCTGAAAACATAAACAAAGAGGAAAATTTTTTATACTGGAGTTTCATCTTAGAAAAAATAGTAGGACAAAAGCAAGATGCATTCCTTTTCCCAGGAAGATTGTACCCCTATACAGCCTGGGACATTGAGAGCTTCAGAGCAACACAAAATGTTTAGAAAAGGAACCATTTATTACTCTCTGACTTCACCAGAAGCACTGCCTGCAGCTCCAGGATCTTCAACACTGGAATGACATGGAATTGTTGGAGCGGGTCCAAGGAAGTGACATGAAGAAATTTGGAGGGATGGTGCACCTCTCTTATGAGGAAAGCTTGAGAGAGATGGGGCTGTGCAGCCTGGAGAAGTCTCCAGGAAGACCATAATGCAGCCCTCCTGGGCTTAAACAGCATTTATGAGAAAGATGGGGACAGGGTCTGTAGTGATAGGGGAAGGGGTAACAATTTTAAGCAGGAGAAGAGTCAGTTTACACAAGGTACAAGGAACAAGTTTTTTGCCATGAGAATATTTACACATGTTGCCCAGAGAGATCATAGATGCTCCTCATCCATGGAAACATTCAGGTCGGATTAGAGGAGCTCTGAGGAATCTAGTCTAGTGGAAGGTGTTTTAACTCATTGCAGGTGTGTTGGACTGGATGTCCTTTAAAGGTCCATTCCCACCCAAACTATTTTGTGATGATTCTTTATTAAGCCTGCTGAAAACCTAACACCCCATAAAGTGGTAGTGTGCATCCACCACTACTGCCCCACAGACATTGCTGCCACCTCACCCTGTCACACATCGGATACCTCAAAGTGAAATCCTCATCCTCTCCCTCCAGCTGTTGGATAAAAACCAGGTTTCTGCAACATTCCTTCAGCTCTGTATCAAAAACCTGGTCTCCACTGCACTAATTTGTACACAAGTCAGCTGGGATACAGAGAAAAGCAGATTTCAAGATGAGGTGTTCCTGCAGAGCTGTTTGCTGCCTATCCTGCACACCATACATTACTGGCTAATCCTTCAGCTGCAATCTAAACAATTCCTGACTGTGCTGCACCACAGAGAGCTCAGCAGATAACAAAGGTATTTTAGCCTCACTCCTGGTGTACCGTGGGACCCCCGCAAAATATTTTGGGCAGCCCAGGGTGTGGACATCTGCAGGGTCAAGCAGCCTGTGCCTGCCCAAGTTGCTGTTCCAGGGCTGACTGCCTCAAGGACCACAAAGCAAGGTTTCCCCATCTTCAGGGGAAAGGATTTGCTCCCCTTTTTTTTCCTGCAAGCCCCCTGTGTGAACTGTCAGTTAAACTGAGTTAGCAAGGCAGTCTGTGTCTGCATGAATATTGAAATAAGCGTTCATCTTTGCAAAACAATAAAGTCTGGCTTGAGAGGTGCTAGCAACTCCATAGATTTAATTTGAATCAGATTAAATATTCATTTCAATAAGATCTGAAAAGGCCTTTTTTGAGACATTTTTAATTTCCAGAGCAAGTCATAGATGGAGGAAATAAGGGGACAGCAGGGGCTCTACTTCTGAATCCACCTCAAATATTGTATTTGGAAAATCAAGAAACAGTTATTTTTTGAGATCTTCTAGGTTTGTTTATCTATTTAACACTGCCTTCCTCTCCAGTTGTAATTTTAGCAGAAAGCCTGCAATGAATTCTTCTATGAGAAGATGGAAGAGAGTATAATTTAAAATTTTTGCCTGATACAGTTTTCAAATTATTAATTTCTCAGACTGATAAAGATTATTTAAATTCATGGCTTGTCTAATCACAGACAATGCTTATAAACAGAAAAAAATGAATGTTTTTTAAAAGTTAAATGTATAGTTTTGCCCTTTAAACAATTTATAAATTCACTTCAGCCAGTCTTTTACTGATTCTTGTTTTTATTGCTTTATTTTGTAATCAGAAATACTTCATAATTGTGGACCTTGCTAATAATTTGCATGACAAGAGGAGAATTTAAGTAAAAGTGACACAGTAGATAAGAACCACAAAGCAGATGATGTTAACAGAACAATAATGGCTTTGAAATATTTTGAATTAAAAATGAGCAACAACATGGAATACTAAATGGGTTTATGTATCTGGAGCTTATGGTGAAGTGCAACTGAATTTGGTTGTTTGGTTTGCAAATATGCCACAAAAATGTGCCAATGCACATGTGTGTACGTTCATGCACACTCAGGGTTATATACATTACATATTTCAGTGTCCTGTGAAACTTTAATTAATTATATCCCTCAAAGTGCATTCTGCACATTCCACAAAGACTGTCTATAACAGTCAAGTCCTTGAACAGCTCCTATCAGTTGCATTTTCTTAGAAATACACAACTGTCTTGAAGCAGCCATGGATGTCTTTAAAAAAAAAAATATAGAGAGAGATCCTAATTTTCTTCCTTCCCTCCTTCCTGTCACAGCTGCCTGGAAAGCAGTATATGAGGAATCCACCCTCTTGGATAACAAAAAAGCATATGGTGTGATTCCCTGGCAGTATTCCAAGTAGTAAGAAACTATATAATACTAATTTTATTATATATATATGTATATAACTTGATATTTATGCTAAACAGACATGCATTGCATACATAAAAAGTACTTAAAATTACTTTGAAAACTTTGAAATCTTTGACTGTCTTTTTTCTTTTTCTCTCTTTATAACTGGACTGAGGATAATTAAGTAGGGACTCTTAAAAGGGGAAGGGAAAAATAGATAACACATAATACTACATTTTCATGTCCTTTCCCAAAATGCTACCAAAGGTATTTTCTAGGTATGGTAGATACAGAGGCAAAAAAGGCATTATAATGTGGTTATGCATTGCTCCTCTTCTGAAAATGCTTTCTTAACTACTTCCTTCTCAGCAAAGCTCTAAAGCACATTTATCTCCTCCATACTCTGGTGTTCACAGACCCTACAACTTTTAATGCACTTACCTGTAGCACATGCCCTGTGAGAAGGAGAAATGCTGTTATCCCTCTGTTAGAAGTGGGAATCTTAGACAGAGAGAGTAACCTGGGCTGCCTGAAGTCGTGCAGGAAAATTGCAGTGTAATCCAGTCATGAATCCAGGGCTCCCAGTTCAAATTTTTTATCTTGAGGGATCTTTCATGAACAGTTTTTGACATGACTTGCACACAGCTGCTCTGGCAGAAGGAAGGAATCACACTGCAAGAGCTTTTCAGGTAGCAAATACAGTTAGAGTAATTTTTTGAAAAATGTTTTCAAATTTGTGAACTCAAACTACAGTTCTCTTCCATTTGCAAAAATTGAATGCAACTAATTTCCAGTTCAATTCTGAATGATAGTAAGTGTGAAAACATCATAGTTCTTCCTGAGCAGCATAGCCCTGTTTGTTCAATGCTTGATGCAACAGTAGCATCCATTTCCCATAGAACCCTGGCTGTATGCATGACATCTTTGTTGAGCTACAGAAACAGAGGTAAAGGGCAGTTTTCAAAAGCTTTGCAATGCCTAAATCCTTGAAAACACTCAGGTACCTGGTGTTCCTTAAGAAAGTCAGGGAACCTAAACATGTAGGATCTCAGGCAGAAAAGTACCTAGTGTCTAGGATCTTCCAGTATTTGCAACCAGTTTTTACTTTTGAAGAGGGAATCTAAATCCCTCAACCAGGAGGGACCAGCAAATACCAGCATGCAATTGAGAATTGCTGACAGTCCCTGCTGTGGCTTTTCTTATCTGTGCCACAGGTGCCTGAAGGTATTCCTCATTATTGATTTTCCTGTCTGAAAATTGGTTAATTAGTAGAGAAATAACCATACAATCTCAGCTTTTGCATACTGAGAATGGTGTTGGTTGAGGGACAGTTTGAATGTTAAATGCTTTTAACTTGATAAAGGTTTGTAAATCCCAAATGTAACATTTCTAGCATTGTGTGCTGGCACCGTGTTCTTCAACCTTTCTTCATGGGTGATAAGAAAAGTTCTGCCCATTTTCTCCATGAATCCAGTAAAGTTCTCAAAATCAAGGACAAATGACAGTATGTCAGAAAGAAGAATTCAAAAGTTTGATAAAGTATTCCTACATATACAACTTCTTTTCTTTCTTTCCTAATAACAACAACAAAAAATTAATACGACCTTCTTTTCTCCTAACTTTTTAAGAAGGACACTGAGTAAGTCTTTAAATGTTTCCATGGAATTCACTGCTTCAGAGTTCAGCAGACAGTGAAGGACCATTGGTGAGAACATCAATTCCAGAGGAGCCACTTCCATGACTAGGAAAGTGTCTGGAAAGACCCCCACTTTATTCCAGCCAGTGCAATCCCCATCAAGGATTCCTAGGATAGATTTATATAAACTCCAGTTCTATGTATTATGAAAATAAATACTGTATGAGTATTAGAGAATTCCTCCTAATCTAAAGGTTTCTGTACAGTTGCATCAGTGAAAGAACTGGGGCAGGGAAAAGGGGGGAAGGGGAGGATGGAGCTGGAATATAATAAGTTTCAAGATGTTGAAACATCTCACAAATGTTTAGCAGATAAATTCAAAAAAGGCTAAGAAAAAAATAGTGGTTTCTCTGGAAAGATGTTCCTATATATATTCATAAATGAAATATGGCAAATTTTGTGGTGACATTATTGTGGAAGAAGAACATGAGTGTAAGAAAAAAATTTGCATGTCAGAAGAAAAAAGGAGAGCAAATTTACAATGTCTACTCACATTTGCAGCAATTGTTTCTGAAGCAATACTCTCAGCTGGCATTGAAGGCATTTCCTGAGTAGCTTGGTTACTTTTGCTGCTCCACCTCATAGAGCCATGTAGAATGCACATTCCCTGCTTGGAATAACAAGCAAGAAAGATGAGTGTGCTGTAGACCAAGAAAAAACATCACCTGATGGACTGTGATACTAAACAAATGAAAGGTGAGAAAAAAAGATGGCATGAAAAACAGTATGAAACAAACAATTGTAGCATAAACTCACTTCTGCAGGCATAAAGCAAATGTCTTCTTTTATCCTGCAACCACAGACAATCTGTATTAAAATACTTTGAGATGCATCCAGGGCTTCAATGTCACCCTGATTATTAGCAAGACCTTTCTGTTTCAACCTGAGTTATGAATGTATTGCTCTCTGTGTCTCTTTTCCTCTCTCTCTCTGTTTCCTGAACTTAGATTGTTATCTCTCTGAAACAATGTCTCACATACGTGTGGAATAAAGATTAAAGAACAAGGCTACAGGGAGTCAAGAGAAGATGTGTTACACGGCAGCAGTGGTTTGACAAGTAACCATTAAAACAAATGTAAAAGAAGCCAAGAGAATGTAATTTACCAAGATGAGTCCTACTGAAAAAGTCATGCAGGAGAGGCCAAGACATCAGCTACATCTCTGCAAAGGCTTGTATTCAGAAGACTGCCAGCCTTCAGAACAGGCTCTCATGGTGGGAAGTCAGTCAGGCTCTCCTTCTCTCTAAGTGCTAAAATACCTGTGCTGTCCCCAGCCTTTTGCAAAGGGACCAAGGGACTGCCCTAGTGCCACTTTCATTTCAAGCATCTTTGATACTTACTGTCATAGCTTGAAAGTGCAATTTATTGACTCGGGATCTATTTGCAAAAATACACACCTGTGCCTTTATTTTTACTCACACAGTAATCAGTTTTGTAGGCAAAGCTCATGTCTATACATCTCTTTGGTATGTGCACACAGGTTTTAATGGCAGTATTGCCTTCCTGCTTTTCCAAATAAACTCTCTGTATTTTTAGAACATGCCCTGAGCTGTTGGTGTTTGATAACCTGGCTTCAAAATCACAAATACATTTTACTCTTCTTAAAAGACAAAAATAGTGTACACACATACTTTGGTTCTCAGCAACAGCACACTGAAAGCTTGCAGCTGTCCTGTCAGTATTGCTGTAGTCATACAAATCACACAATTGTTTGTTAATGAGTGAGATGTGAAAATCACTAAGGAAAAAGTGCCTATATCTCCTGTTGTGATTCCAAATTTTTTTACTGGTCTCCAAAGTGTCTTGACATACTCCAGAAAATCATTGGCAAGATGGATTAAGAGCTAGAAAAGTAAATAGGGTATACTATAGTTGATTTAAATAGTCCATGTGATGTGCTGCTCTGCTCTTATTCACCTGATACGAGGAAGAAAGCCTGCAAGACCAGAACTGGAAAAAAAAAAAAAAAAAGATGGAATATGAAAACTGGATCTGTGCCAGAAATAATAATCACAATGCTTGGTCTCATTTTACACTATATACTGAAATATCCTGGATACCCATCTATCAATAATCTTTGTCATTTTTAGCCTATAAACACAGGATTTTCTTTCTACTTGCTTGCCTTTTCTTTCAGCTCGAACTGGGGGAGGTACTGCCTGAACCTTCTTGTATACAGTCTGGGCATTTTGGGGACTTGGGACACCACCACCACCGGACAGATCCAGAGGAGGACCTGAAACTCCACCGGAAGACCAGACCTTCCACAGGACCACCACTTTCAACTGCAACCACCATTTCAACAGGACTGCAATCACTGCTTGATAGGCCTGTGACTACCACCCTGACCAACAGGGTGCCAGCTTGTATTCTGACTTTGTGGGTTTAAGCCAGTTTTTCTGTATCATTGCATTTATTGTAATCTTTCTATTAAATTGTAACTCCTGAAGTCTCTCTCAAGGTATTTGTGTGGGGTTCATTCCTCCCAGTGGTTTACTTTTGAACCAGCACAGTCTGCTCACTTCATAGTGTGACTCGAGAAGAAGGATTTTTGTCTTGATGGGGAATTCCATTTACAAATTTGGCAGGCAGTATTACAGCCTAGCAAATTCTGCATTGTAACAACTCCTGACTGGAGGTGGACTCTCTCAAGTAGGAAAGGACAGTAAAGAAGACCTAGGCTTTCTCCAGAGGAGGAGCATACATGGTTTTATTCTGATGATTTAGGAAGTGTTAGATTGCTTCTTGCTGCTCCTGTCTAGCAGGACTTTTTTTAATGGAAATGGTTACTATTGCTTCCTTCAGTCTTCACATTTTAAGAAGGACAGCAGCTTTGCAGCTGGGGAAGTTAGGCATAATTTTTGTATTTTATCACAGCAGATGAGCAATTTCTGCTGAATCTAAATGTGGGGTGGAGCTGACCTAAGCAAGGGTCCACCATGCAGTCCAAGATTAGGGAAGCTGGTGACCAGTAGAGCAGAGAATAAAAAACATAAATAGAGCAATTTTATGAGGTTTCTCTTGGTCCTATCTTGAAAAAACAATCACTCAGAATCAAATCAGAAACATGCTTCACGGGCATGTAGGTCACAGAAAACTCATCCCAGGATAGACACTGTTTAAGTCTAGATAAACAAAGCTTATTCATATATTATGAATAAATTTTTACCATGAAACAAGAAGATTTTTAACCTGTAAAGTGCAGATCTGACACTGCCTTTTCAGAAGGATTGTGCAGGAAGGGAAGGAAGAGCAGAAGGGATCTACTTCTGAAATGGCTGATCACTTTATGTAAAGGATTGAAACACAGGTTCTTCCAGTGTCTTGGAGAAAGACTCTGCTAAGACCTGCTGCTGCTGTGGTTTTAATATTTCCTAGATTAGACAATGCCTAAATTATGTTTCTATACCAAGGAAGAGACCCTGCTAGCTGCAACTGGTATGGGTATCTTCCACATCAAGCCTTAATATTAATGTTCTTGGAATATTTTTGCCTTTTCCAATGAGTGTAAAGAAACAAAGTCTTTATAATGCTTTCCCCATAAAAGAGAGGCAAATTCTTACCTTTTTACTGGGTACATTTTTCACAACGTTTCTTCACAGCCGTCTCTGGTATCAGACAGCTCAATGTAGACCATGTGGACTGGTCTACATGAGATCATGTGCCATGATCTCAGCTTTCATTACAAGAAAGCTTTTATTGCAACTTTGATCTGAGCTCGTGTTCGTACATTCTCAGAGAGCAGCCCTACTGTACTGGGTAACTGCACACCCAGTTTTTGCAGTGTTAAAAGGGAGTCTGAGCAGTTTAAGTAAGCTTTATTTCTATGACTTTTTGCAACGTGACAGAGAAAGCAGCAAAGCTGCCTAGTGCATTCAGAAATGGGTAGGTAACGTCAAGAGTAAAGAAAAATAAAAAGGCATGAGAAGCTGATAAAACTGAGATGCTTCTGATGGGAGGGAGAAACTGCCCCAGGATAGGGGAGAACTGTCCTTTGTCAGCCAAGGAGACTGCTTGTGTGGAGGAGAGGTGGTAGCTGCTTGGTAAAAATTTGAACTCAAATTACCAAAAGAGGAACTTAAAGTTGGCCTTGTGAAAAGAGAAATAAAATGGGGAAGGGATGTCCACATTATAACTAAAAAAAGAGTCCTTTTTCAAACCTGGAAAAAAATACTTGATTCACCAAATCACTCAAATATTACACTGTCATGAAATATTAAAATAATGCTAAAACCACAGTTTGCTTGTGGTTATTTTACCAGTGCAGTAGAGAACTCTTTGCATTTTACTATGTATATAGGAGTCAATTACTAAAGCAACAAAATGAAGTCTGCATAAAGATAATTAAAACTGTGGATTCTTGATGTGGAGGGTACTTTTGCTTTTTGATAGTCTACTACTAATCAACTCCAATTTCTTCATGTGGTCCTGCCTTTCCACTGCATTCAGTCAAGGAAACAGAAAACAGAAATTCATTCAAGTATTAAGCTGTTTTACATTACTTCTTTTGCACCACTTACCACACTCACATTTATTTGGAATCTTCCATTTGCAGTGACACTTTATTAGTCATCATATAGCCAGGCTAGGGAATGTCAGTATCTCCAAAAAAAAAAAAAAAAAAAAAAA
>VZRH01005843.1:678240-712910 GCA_013397555.1 Urocynchramus pylzowi
TTCAGAGTCCTGGACATAAAAAAAAGGAAAAAAAAAAAAAAAAGCAAAGAGGTAGATAAGCATGGAAACTTTTTTGACTGAATAGGTGCGTAAAGAATTTACAGGAAGCTCTTTTGTGTAGTTAAAAATCGGTGAAAAGGAGGTGGATGATGTTAGAAGTCAGCTGATAGGGACATCAAGCTCAGTGGGGATTGGGGTGAGGATGCAGGTTAGTCTAAGGGGGTTTTCTTCTGTTCCTAAGTCAGCCAAATCCATGTGATCAATTAGCAGAGGGTAAGCTGCACAGAAGAAAGACGTATAGGGAGGGAATAGAAAAAAAAGGGGAGAAGAAGAAAGGAGAAAGGAAGGGGAAACAAGTCAAAGGGGAGTGCAAATGAAAGCTTTCTTTGCATTGCTGGTTGTAGTCAGGGTTGTATGGTTCTATATGACAAAAAATATTAAAGGTAAAGCCCAGATATTGTGCTTTGGATTTTTCCCTAAAAAAATCACTCCACATATCCACACATTTTTATAATTGTACAACTGAAGGGAAAGAATCATGTTTTTCAGTACAATGATCTGCTAAGGGCATGTCAATTTTGCTGGAAATATACTTGACTGATTATGTATGAACAGAGACACTATTTGCTGCAGCTCAAGCAGATCTCAAAGATACAGAATTTCGTATTCATAAACAACAAATCTTTGAGACTTGCCTGATTAAACAAAGGCCAATGATGGAAACTCAGTGTAGCTTACAAGGACTACAGATGGCTCTGGGACTCTGGTGCAAGAGGGTGTAGAAAGTAAAAGGAGGTTCTATTAACACAAGTCTGGCAAATTATACAGAGTCTAGGAAGTAGATGAACCAAAGGCAAATGCAAGATCAATATGTCTCTCCTTGAATCTCAGTAGCCAGTTGATTTTCATGAGAGAATTAAGGGCCACATTTCATCAGGGGAAAAAATTACTAAAAAAAATATGTAAACACTTGGAAATACTAATTTCTCAAATTAAATAGAATAATAACATCAACAATTAGATACAGTGATAAGAACTGAAAGCCCTTCTGGGAGAATTATGTAGAATTGTAATGAAAAGCTTTGAAAATAACTTCAAAATTATTAAAAGAAGTGAGAACATAATTTAATTTTGAAGAAGATTTAGGAATTTCTGAACTTCATTATAATTTTGAAGTTATGAATTTTAGCTTTAAAAAAAGCTAAACACAACACAACAAAACATCAGCAACAGCAGCAAAAATGCACCACCCCTAGGAAGTGTCCAAATGTGATTTTTAAAGGATTCTAGTTAAGCTTTGTGGTGTGTGGGAAAACTGGGTCTTTATTAACAGTTGGAGTCTGAAAATCCTAGAAGTGCTAGTTCCCAAGCTCTGAGCCTGAAAATTTCAGGCCTTGACTCCCAGCTCATTTTTATGACTGGCAGCTAGAATCCTCATTAAGATCTCAAAACCCAGAAAACCTCCAATTCCCACTTAGACAAGAAACCTGAAGAGCCTGGGAACTATTTAATCTCCAGCATGCAAGTAGGATACAGAGATGTTAAAGAGAGTTGTTGGCAAAATTCAAAACCCTGTCTCACCTATCATACCTTCACAGAAATAAAAATATCTCTGCAAAAAATTGAAATTTGACAAAAAATTATTCTCTGATGGAAAAATTGTTCCCTTTGAGAATTTCTCAGCTGTCTGTTTGGCAGAGTTGAAACACGTCATATTCCAGAGATGAGACACAGGAAACGTATCAAAAAGATTTTCTTAGATTTAATGGCTTCCGAGCTAGTCTCTTGTAAGTCTGTTCTGCTCCTTTAGCTCCACTTGAGATCTTAACAGCTTTATCACAACTGCCTAGCTTCATCACTTTGGTAACAACCAAGAAATTGTTTTCACACTCCATACTTTCTGTCAAAAACAAAACTTGTAACTTGCTGCTACAGTGATATGTCATTAAAAGAAAAAGAGCTATTTCCAAAGGTAAATAAACACACTTCATACAACTGCAAGACTGAATCACCTGATTTGGGAATACTGAAATACTGCATCACTTTATAAAAATATGTCTAAGATGCTAACTTACACTAGGTTTATGGTTCAACAGTTAGCACATCTGACTGCACTGCCAAGTGAAAAAAAATTGCCCTCTAGCATGCAGTGTTTTGGGGGA
Organism: Urocynchramus pylzowi; assembly: GCA_013397555.1. Lineage (NCBI taxonomy): Eukaryota > Metazoa > Chordata > Aves > Passeriformes > Fringillidae > Urocynchramus > Urocynchramus pylzowi. The sequence goes on from VZRH01005843.1 coordinate 680,403, forward strand.
AGACATTTTCCATCCAGCTGTGTTTTTAAGGTCTTTTAAAATTCTAATTATGTAAAAAAATCAGAACTAAGATGAGTCTTAAAATCCAGAAGAATTTTCTTCCTAGTATTATTTTTCAGTTATTTTCAAGTACAGTATTAGAAAAAGCTCAAAAGGGCTTCACTGTTGCTGTAGGAAAATAAGAAAATATGTCCAGGCAGCTTCTTTCACTGAAATTTTGTCTGTCATAAAATTGATGCATTTAGCAAAAAGAGCCAGCAGGTGTATACTAGGAATGATGAGAGTTCACTTTGGATATGTGGGCACATGCTCATGATAAGAAATACCAGTGTGGATCACCAGCTAGGTAAATCACAGTCATTTATTTGATTTCAAGTTGCTCCTATATTTGTTAGGATTAAAATCAGAAAAGCAATGATGATTCCAGTTTCAGAAAGATTTTTTTCTCTGCATTTATCTATGTAGTAAAGAAGCCACATAAAGTAGACCTTCTTGGTATTTATGTAAGGAAGAAAATAATCAGTATTGCAATATGAAAAATACTGGCACAAAATCATTTAAGACATTATACTTACCTAAAGTGGTACCATTTTTCATAAATTGCCAAGGTCTGCTGTTACCCTCAGTAAATTTTTAGTGCTACTCCCAAATGGGGATTTTGTATGTAAACTCTTGGTTGGTAGGCCCCAGCTAGACTGTTTCCTGGGTACCCCTGGGAGAGTAGTGACCACATGGGTTCACCAGGGAGCCAGAGCTCTGACTGGGACCCCTAGAAATAAAGAAGAACAGCAACACAGGAATTCACTTTTCAGAATAAAAGTGTTGATTAGGTATCACACCTAAAATACGTGAAACAGAACAAGTTTCTTTCAGCTGTTTGAATTTAAGTACTTCAATTTTCTTGTTCACAGTTTTTTTATTCAGGGGTTTGACATCCACTGAAATCTCACTTTAGCTGCTTTTGTGGAATCTGATATGAGGAGTCTAATAAAATATTAGGATGACCATGTCCAGTGTAAGTCTAGCAGAGTACCAAAGCTGAAGAGGTTAATATTTTAGTGTGAAGGGAAGGTCTGGAGCACTTGTGTTTAGAACTATGCCGTAGAAATACCCATTCTGAAAAGTGGTAACCTGCTAAAGTTAAGGACAGGAAATGGAAGAAACACTCAATAATGTTGTTTAGAGGCTGCTGCTGTGGCCAGTCTATCTCTGCATGGGGAAAGCACAAAGAAATTTTTCTGAGGATTCCTGAGGAACACACAAAAAAGCAAATCTGCAGAAAGAAGATTTGGGATACCAGCTGTGAAGGCAAGCAGTGCAGCAGCTGGTGAGCCCATCAAAAGCCAGGCAATAGCAAAGGCCCTGTAAATTATCACAGAAATACCCAGTGTGATTTTTTTCAGAGTTGGAGAAAGAGGTAAACCTGGACTACAAAACACAGCTGCAGTCACCAATTTTGGCAGCAAGCCAGGGAATTGAAAAAAAAAAAACTTTGTACTCATAGAAAGAAAACAAAAACTGGACCTCTCAGGTTTTGCTACCAGACCAAAGGTTTCTGCCCTTCTGTACAACCATCTGTGTAGGTGGTTGGTGCAAAGGAACATGGACAAAAAATAGGCAGTATAACACCTCAGTCAAGGATTCTCAAGTGGACATGACTCAAGGAATGTACAGAGGGTAAGATCAAGTTGCTCACGTATTTCCTGGGTTCAGGAACCCACTTGGCAGCCCTGAGCCTTATCACAGCCTGGAAGCCCTCAGCAGCCAAGTAGGCAAGGAGCCGTGGTGCCAGGAGAAACCAAGGAAGATTTCACGGGTTTCAGGGAGAAGAAGCCTCCTGGAGGCTGGTGATCAGGGACAGAGACAAGGCAGGGATGCTTAATGCATTCTTGCCCTTGACTTCAACACAGATGAATGACCAAGGAGGTGTGAGTGCCCTGAGCTGGAGGACCATGACTGAGAATGATCAACTCCCAGTCAACCCTGAAGCTGTGCAGGATCTGCTGGTCCAGACAGATCCCTACAAATCTTTGGGACAAATCAACAGTAACATGAATCTTATAGCAACATAGGAAAAGGTTTCATTGCATTAACCTGCATTAGGGAAAAATAGTTTAGTTGAGAAAGAAGATTTATGAATGACAAATACATCATATGTTGGCTGTCTTAATTTGCCTATAATTTCTTTTGCTCTAGAAACAGACCAAGGCCTGAATTGTAAGAAAACCCACCTCTTATTCATCACCATGCACCAAAATCCTATCATGAATTTATAAATTTTAAGGAAAAATGTCTCTCACAAGGAGGAAAAGTCAATTTTATTAAGAATATTTGGGATGAGAATGCTCTCTTTGAAGATGCAGAAAATGTGAATTTTCTCACAAGGCAATTGACATGAATTATGCACCATCAGAGCATTGCTGGTGGCACATCTGCATGGAGCCTGTGTTTGGGATGATAATCTAGTCCAGTCTAGCAATGAAGCAGGGCACTTCAGAGTGAGTGCTGAGTGCTGCTGTGTGAATCCATTGATCCTCCAACCACTCTAGAGCTGACTTGCATGCAGCTAGAGTAGTCATATCTTTGCCAGTCTTTTGCACTCCTGGCTCCAGTATCTTAAGTGTCAAGATTTTCGTAGGTCTTGGGTCTTCAGGGAGACAGGAGCACAGAGCACACTACTACAGCAAAAGTTGTAGTACACTTGTTTATTGTATGAATACATCAGCCTCAAAGGCGAGGAGATCAGAGTATCCAAGTCCATGCTAAAAGCTTTCTGGCATAGAGTCCTGAGCAGCAACAGCAGCACCAGCAGCAGCACCCCCACCTTTTCTTCTTCATCCCCTTCTTCATCCCAATACAGGGATTATTTTTTCATAAATCATCCATTCAGCTAAAAACATGATTCTAGAACATCCTTTCTAAACCAATCTGAACTTGATTCTAATGTACCAAAGTAATATGAAAATAGTGTCAGTTCTTACCCAAAAACTACTTATATAATACTATCTATTTATGCAAATGGTACTGTCTGTTTTCTTATGTCAAATTTACATATATAAGTTTATCTATTTATGTGAATAGTTCTATCTATTTACACATACAGTTTTATCTGTTCTATCTAGAAACTCAAGCAAAGATCTGCTATGTTTTTGTTATGTCTCAAGCTAAGTTAAACTTGTGAAAAATAACACTCCTGAACTTTAAACTAGGCTTTAGGGCCTTATACATAGTCTCTTAAGGCACTTAAGATATATTTCTACTTACTTAAAATTAAAACTTACTCTTCTGTTTCATGTCTGTGTGGCTTAATATATTTCAGCTTCTCTAGAGGTTCTAATTCAAACCCAGCATTCTTTTCTCTCTCTGAAGGACTCAGAGAGGCTTCTGTTCCATGCATTCCAACATGAAGCATAGACCTGTCTAAACTCAGAAAGTGGTGAAACTGCTTCCTCTCTCAGTGGTAAAGGGCTGCTGTAGTCCTCTTTTTGACCCTGGTCTTGTCTGACTGGACATACACAAACCAATCCATTTCCTAATTGTGCCTTGGTTTTATAGCTACAAAACGTGACAGCTATTCCAATCTTCTTGAGCTATGAACTCTCTCATGCAAACAGACTTTTCTTAGCATAATCCCAGGAAGCAAGACTTGCTGATTTTTTTCTTACACTTGTCACAGATAAGGGAGTGTAAACCAGCAGAACAGCATGCATAAACTACTGCTTCTCCCACAGCATTCACTTCCACCCCTCAAACATTTCTGTTTCTACTCATCAGTCCATTAAGCAAGTCTTTTTCACTTCATTTTCTTTCTATGTTCACCCCATGAGTGATGGATGTTATTTTCATACAGTAATTAAGATTTGCACTTCATTCCTCTTAGAGATAAGATTTTCAGCACAAAGGGGAGTTTTGATGCCTTGCCTCACACAGATGAATCTTCTATTCAAGTGACAAAATGCTTTTTCTATTCTTTTATTTATAAATGACTGGTTTTTTAGCTTCTAGGGAACAGTGCACAAAGGATTTGGCTTTAATTTGTCTTCTTGGTCTTCTGTCTGCTCTATGGCCAACACAGTTTGCTGATTCAATACTTGGAATGTTCCTTAAGTCCATATCAAAGTGTCTGGTCATCGACTGTTGAGACTTCAATTACATTTGGAAAGGATGAATCCAGAATGATCATCTTCTCCATTGCACAGACACTCTGTCCCTCTTTATTAGGGTGTGCTTGTAGCCAAGATGGAGCAAGTGTCTGGGGAGGACTTTGGGGAGAGTCTGGTGGCACCAGTTTTTGAGGTTCTTCTTCTGGAACCATAGCAAGTGCTTCTCACAACCAGGGAGCAAGTCTTCAATTGAACAGGAGTCAGACTTGGACATTGTGGGCACCATAATGGGTGATGCATACTGAAGGGTAAGGATGCAAAGCCTTGCTGGTAAGAACACTCTCCCATCAATATTGTCTCTTCCCAGTGTCAATATCCCCCTTGGCATGGCTTCCCTCCACTCACAGAAGAAGCTGAGAGAAAGAGAAATGTACTAAAGTTGTTGGACTCTGTGCCCCATTCATTTGTCATTCTAACAACCAGGCACAATTAGAAGCTTTAATTACAACTGACCCATCAAAATCCTAAAACATGTTCTCAGGAATATTCCTTTTGAAGGGATAAGAAAATGTAATTACATGTTGCCAGACTCATTGCTTTCAATGCGTCATTGTACCTGACTGGACTGCGTGTGCAGAACTGTTACAAAATTCATCTTATAAACCACAATAGATACAGAATTTTACTAGCAAGCAAAGCAACCCTCTTACAGGAAGAAAAAAAAAAAAAAAGAAGTATATATTTTTGGAAGAGCAGTAACATATAGCCTAAATTTTTTTGTCAGGTAGTTATAAATCTCTGAGTGAGTTTTATTGAAATGGGAAAGAAAGATTAAAAGCAAGCAAGCAAAGAAAGCAGTGGTAATAGAAAAGTTGAAATGCAAGTGGTCACATTCCTGTGGAAATGGTTTCATTTAAGATGACATTTAACAGTCCCCTCCACCCACACTGCTGGAAACTAAAATCCAAACAGAACAGCATTATGTGTTTTTGCAAGTGAAATTTAACACCGATCAAAAAAAGAAAGATATCTCCTAATTTCAGTAAGAGAAATGTATCACAAAAAGGGTAAACAGAAAATAAAGTGACTTAAATGTATAAATTACTTACTGTGATAACACAAGAGCCATTAGTTAATACATGGAAGAGATTGTGCAGGAATGTAAGTTAGCAATTAAAGGAATATTAGACAGCATATATTCCACCAAGAAAAAAGAAAAGATAAACAACTCCTCTTCTAGAAAGGCTCATATGCTACTTCCTCATTTAAATCATAAGAAACACATACACTTCTTAATAAAATAATTTTAAAAAGCAACATGAAATGCTTTCCTACTCTGCATCACCCAGTGGTCACCCTATCTTCTGCTTAGTGGACTGTACTGGTAGAAATAGTGACCCTATGACATGACAGTAGGTATCTGGGCTGCACTGGTTGACTTCAGAATGGTACATAAATGAGTGGCACTCAGCACAGCACTGTTCATTTGCTCTGATATGCTACTTCTAAGAGGTCAGGGTTAGAGAGAGCACAGCAGGAAATCTCTTCTGGGAAACTTAGGTCAGTATCAGTGACTTTTTTCCGAGACAGTATCTTAGCTTCCAGGGTTGCTTTTAGTTAGACCCTGTTGCAGAGAAAACTTACTGCTGTTTTGTACAAATAACCAAAAGCATGGGAGTGATTCTGCACAAAATTTTCATAAAAAAATAATAACATGGGGTATTCTTCACAGCTTTAAACTTTGCTCACATTCACACCTAAGCTCCAGCAGATAATTGCATTTTATTGACTGTAGAGAATAAAAAGAGAGCAGCAGAGAGGAAATGGAACAAAGGCCCTTTCCTAATACACTGTGCAAATCATACAGTAAAACCCAGAGCAAATCATTACTTCTGTTCTCTGGTATTGCTGTATTCCCAGCTGCTGCAGATTCTGCTCTAACATCACCAGAACTGCAGCTCAGAAGTTATTCTGGTGATTCTGATACCCCCTATCCTGAACTGCACTCATGCTTTGAGGTAAGGGCAGGGTGGAATGATTTCCTGGAGTGTTTACACCTAAGAACTAACGTCAGGCAGATTAGCATGTGTCCTACTGACAACTTCAGTGGAACTACTCTCATACTGCTGTTTTTTCTTATACACAAAAAATTCTTATCCTAATTCTTAGCTGACTTGACACAGCTTTTTTTGTTTGTTTGTTTGTTTGGTTGGTTGGTTGGTTGGTTGGTTGGTTTTGTGTTGTTTTATTTGTTTGTTTGTTTTAGTTTTTTTAAATACCTGCCCTTAAAATAATACCCCAAACTGACATATTTTTAAAACTGTAACTTTTCTTGATATCCCTGTTCTCCTTGATACCTGTTCAACCTCCATGACTATGGGTTCTGAAGGATAACTTTGGACTGTATTTTCAGAACTCTGAGCTGAGGAAATGCTATCATCTGCATTTTGCAGGCAAAGGGTCAATATCACACACAAACTGACGGAAGGGTTTCTTCTCTAATAATGGATTCTGTACTTTGTACGCTGAATACTGTGTGAAACTTGCATTTGTGCACATTTTCCTCTCCTCTAAAATATGCTGCAATTCTTGATATATTTATACTTATTTTCCTTCTCACTCTTGTATTTGTTTGAAATGATTCAGCTAATGAATTGTGTGACTCATGGACCATAACTGCATTTCAAACAGCCTTCCACCAGAATGGGAGACATGCTTGCTTGGTTTTGTTTGCATGCCCAACTTGGTATTGGTTTTGCTCTCTGACTAAAAAGGTACAGTCTCTAGAATCAAAATTTTCCTTCTGTGAATATTCCTAATATTAGCTATTTTAATAAGATCACTTGAAACATATTTCATAAACCAGGCATAGAAATATATGAATGTAAAAGTGGTACAAACAATAACAAGGTGACATGAAACAAACTGTTCTGCACACGTAGGTCTTGATCTTTTCAAAATTTCTGTACATAAGCTTGTGTGTAGTTTGCAAGACTGATGCCTTAACACTTTCCAAAAGACACTATTGATAAATTTTTCTAGGTACCTGCCTAGTTTCTCTCAGCCCTTCTGGTCAATGAATGCAGATGAATCATCTCACTTTGTTTTTTAGTAAAAAAATAAGCTTTGGCATGTTTTACATAGAAGCCACAACCAATTGTGGGGGTGGGAAGCCTTTGTGAAGATGGGATTCAAAGAACCTATTCCATACCCATCCCACAATCTCCTCTCTACTCACTACCCTGGAAAGCATGGGAAAAGATGCTCACCAGCTCCCACTGTTGACCACACAGTTTAGCTTAATTTTGTATTGAAAAGGTTTCTGTCAGTCCCTCATGCCATGGCTACCTGGGCCACATGTGCTACATACCTGACATTTTGGTCAATGCTTATTGGGGCATTTATACTGTTTATAGAGAAAAACTACCTGCTTTCAGCAGGACCACTAATTTAGCTGATCAAGATTAGCATTCAAATTCTGAAGCTTGTTTAATTCTGTAACAAGACTGCAAGGTTATTTATGAACTGTCTTCCTTTTTTAGCTCTGGAAACTGAGCACTATTTTGACAGTAAAGTCACAGCATCAAGGAAATGACTCCTCTCTTCTCAGATGAGAGTCTGGTACCAGGTGAAAAGTAAATAAGCAGGGCTGCCTAAGCAACAGAAACAATTTTCCTGAATGAATGAGAAAGAAAACAGCCTAAATTTCAGCAAGAAACCAAGGCACAAAATGTAGTGAGACAGTAAATTTCTTTTGTTTTCTTGGATGTCTGATAGATACCTGCTGTTGTTTCAACGTGCCTTTTACATTTGCCATGAATGAGTTCAAAGGCTGTTCAAAGAGTGTATTCTAAAGAATATTTCAAAGAATATTCTGAGACAACAGTGTGGTCCTATTGGGAGGTGGGGACTGGGAGAGGAATGCACCCATAACATCACTATGACTATACCTATTAAACTTCTCCAAAACCTAATTATTTCATGTATGCATGTATATATGCATATTTCATTTAGACAGACTTTGAAAAGTTCTTGTCTTACTGACACCCAGAAAATATCAGAAACATATTTGAACTTAAGGGAAAGCCTGCATATGCAGTTTTCCCAAAGTCTTGGCTAGGCTGCACCTGGCTTTTCATAACATCAGCTTTAAAACAAAATCACAAGCAATGGCAGGTTCTGAAAGAAGAATGGAAAGGGTCTTATAGTGGAGAGGATGGAAGGAAAAAGAGGTACAAGTATAGGGAAAGGACTGACAAGTATATAATATTACTGTTAATAGAAATCTATTAGTGAAGTGAGCTGCTATGAGGTTTAAAAGTCTCAGAAGAGTAGAAGAAAATTCACTCTTGGTATTGCACAGTATCAGTTTTAAATGAGGAGAAATGATAAATTAGATGCTGAGAAGCCTGGAAAAGCTGTCCTATGAAGAGCATCCCCTAAATAAATAAATAAATAAATAACCTAAATACTGTGAAAAAAAAAAAAAAAGTAGATTTTTGTGGCTTGTCACTTTCTGATTACGTGTAGTTTTTTGGTTTTTTTTTAAGAGTCAGCAATAAAGGATTCAATCTGTTTCCTCATGGATACACTTGCAAATGCACAAAAGTGTTGTTTTGAGAAATACATCTTGTTCTTAAACATATCAGGGAAGAAAAATTCAGCATCTGTTGTATACATACTGTGAATAAATGCATAAAAAAGGATGCAAATATGAATCTAACTAAACAGCTATAGAGATTTGAAGAAGTGTCTTCCTTCATGCCTGAGCAGTACCAGTACACTAGTTTTAGCCATTGTGCTTCTAAATAATCAAGTCATAGTTGAGGATTACCTGCTTAGCCTGTCTCTGCATTGAGAGAAATGGTATGGAATTAATTTAAATTATTTGGTATAGACTTTCTGGAAGGGTCTTTACTGAGGTGAATTCTTTAAGCAGCATGCCATTGACCAGCCTGCATGGTCAGTCACTCACTAACACCTCAAGCATGGTGCAAAGTTACAGGAGGCATCACACTTCTGGAGAATGTGTCTGAGTAATCACCAGGAGCTACTGCTGGGCTCCCATCAAGGACCTGATGGGCTCAGAAATTGGGTGCTCCCTACCCTGGCAGCTGTTTTTTCCATCTGGTGATGCTCAGTCCATGTGAGTTGTATCTCCAAGCTGCTGTCTGTCCAAGCAAGCACCGGGGACAGCAATGGCACGGCATGAGGGGCTTGCCTGGCCACCACTGCCTCAGCAATGGCTGTGGAGCTGGGCTGAGAGAGAGAGAGAGAGCCTCTCACAACACTCAGACCTCCTCCAAAGGCAGCAGAGTGGAGACATCCAGTGGTGATAAGGTCTTGCATTGCCTCACTGCGTAAAGGGTAAATTTCACACAGACTTTGCCACCAAATGGATTTCATTTCCACAGTCATGAATGTGGTGCCTTCCACCAGCTCTGCAATCACTTTCAACTTAAATAAATTGAAGCAGGCAGCAGGGCAGGGGAAATTAAACCAGCAAAGGAAAAAAATTATTTAAATAGACTGGAACAGTTTCTGCTGCCTGCAAGGAAATGTTTTTCTAGTCTTTTATCACCACATACAATCCTTAGTCCCATGTGATTAGCAAATTCATCTTGAAACACTGGTGTTGCTTGACTGCAGTTGAAAAATTAAGTGGTATTTTTAAATTCTTGTTCCTCAACTCAGTGAAAAGAGATGTTTTGCAGCACTTGTATTCTAGCATCTATAATCAGGCTGCACATTTCCTATCGCATTCAACACCTTGCAATCTCCTGTGTGGCAACTGTGCACAGTGCAGTGATATGTCTGGAGGTAATTATTTCTGTCACCTACATAAGGGCAACAGATATGAGAGCCATCTCATGCTTACCTTTTTGTATACTTTTAAATGCCTGGCTGGCTTATTTTATACACAGGAACACATTTTATTCTAGAAATTTATCCCTGAAAACAAATACTAAGGGAGACACATATGAAAGAAATGGGTCAGATATGGTGTCTTTATTCAGAAGTCTCTGAAAACTATTGGGATTGCTGCAATAGATGGACAAAGAAAGGATGAAGCAAATACATTCTTTTAATGACATAAGGGAGGAGCCCAGGAAAAGAGTCCTAGAAATATTGGTGAATGAAAATTGAAAGCCAAATCTGTGTCCCTTATTGCAGCTTGAAAGGAGAAAAAAGCAACAGTTCTGGTCATGTTATAAGTCCCATCAGCCAAATCCTGCAAAGAAAGCTGTAAGATACCCTCTCCCTAGAAAGAGCCAGTCTGCACAGCAATCCCTTATGTCATGGAGGTGACACAGATATCTGAGGACCTGAGCATAATGTGGCATGTTCAGAGAAGAGGATGCTGTGAGGCAGCCACTGTCACTGTGAGCATGCAAGGAGCAGTGTCAAAGTGGAACAAATCACCTCTGCTTTCTAGTGGGTAAGTCTACAGGATGTAGGGCAGGGGTTTCATCTCAGGAGAGTCAGCATGATGGTAGTTGAGTGAATGGCATTGATGGTTCTAATTGCTGGAGGGCTAGTAGAAGAAGTGAAAGTTGTGCCAGAAGGACCTAAATCCATTCAATCCTACCTTAGCTCATAGAAGAATCACTGGTGAGGCCTCATTTTTCTTTGTTCTTCCCTGTGGATTTTGCAAGCTGGATTTCTTTGCTTTTTTGATACTTTATCTAGATTTTGCATCTTGTTTCAGAGCTGTATGAAAACCAGAAATACCTTTTGCTCCACTTAAAGATTGTAACGTCTCCTATAAATTTTTTTATCACTAAGATCTCATCTCAGGTCCTGTACCTGCCCTCTGTACAGAGGTGAGAGCAATGAGCAGTGAGGGAGGACAGTAAGAAGGAGAAGCCCACTCCTGGGTGATGTTAGTTTTACAGATTGAAAACTGCTGGCTAGGACTGTCAAATGTGCTCACTAGAAACAGCCAGCCTGAGGGATCTGAAGTGTGCACAGTGGTGGATGATGCTCTGTTTGTAGCTCCTTTCTGGCCCAGGTGACTTCCGTTTGGCCTTGAAAACATTGCAAGCCCTGGCTGTGATCAAAAGTCCTCCACAAGTAGGACAAGTAGGATGGCTCATGAAGCTGTACTTCTGCCAAGATGGTCTGGCAGACTCAAGTAGCAAAAAATAATGTAAAATGTACAATTTATTGTGCTTTGCAAGTGAGACAAAAGCTTTAATGTCACAGCCTGAGGTAGAATCATGCTCTACTCCTTGTCAAACATCAGAAATTGAGAACATGGGACCACAGGGCAGGAGAGGTTCTTTGAGGCAGGACCTGTGATCAGAGGCTAATCACTAATTTTCTCAGCCCCTTAGAGCTCTCCATGTTCCCTCCCCATGTTACATATGATCACTAACAGCTCCACAGCTGAGACAGAAACATAAAATTATACATGAGGCACAAACACATCTTTCAAAATCTATTTCAGGAATGACCTAGATGGTCATTTATATTAACTACAAGATTCTACAAGATTAATATTAGGTATGGCATTAATATTTCAGCCATGAGCCTGGAAAAATATAACCTTTGGAAAAAACCCTTGTTTGCTTTCCATAATCAGTAGTTTCCCACAACAGGAGAAAAAGGTGAGATCAGCAGTTTCACTTCACTAGCAATATCTCTTCAGCTAGTAATTATAAAAATTTTTTAATGAGTCTACATTCAGACCACTCCTAGATATAAGCAAAAGACTGTTAAAAGATACACTGCAAATGATCCTGCACCAGCATAGTAAGACTTTGTCCAAAAATTAAAAAGGTAAATAGCATTTGAATTCTACCTGTGTGAAAAGCAAAAAACTCCATCTGCAGAGATGGCAGGATGCTGTCAGCACAGGATGCTTCTCATAAAAGTAGGCCCAAGTAGAGCATCTATAGGCTCTACATTGTCTTGGATGAAGTGAGCAGAGTTGCCTGTGTTCAATGAGCAGCTATCCACATTCAAAAATAAAAATAAGAATAATGAAAATGCTACTTGCAATTGGTTTCAATAGGTGAGGAGGAGTATTCTGAGTTCACCAGGAACTTAGACTTGGGTCACCAAGGACTGCTTAAGAAGTAATACTAAACACCATTTACAATGGTACTTCCAGAAAACCAAGGAGGGAAGGAAGTTTGTTGCATTGTCCTTGCAGACTGCTTTGCAAGCAGAGGATACAGATGTTTGACTGGCACCTTTCCCTGGTCAGCATACTCAGCTAACTCCAAAAGTCCATGTGCTTCTCTTTTCATCTGGAGTCTCCTTGCATTTTACAGATCTGTCATTGTCCCTGATCTGCAAAGACTTCACAAATTCCCAGGTAATTGTATCAGACTTGAGGAATGCTTCATGAAGGAAAATATTATGAGAATACAAGGATTACTTTGATCTCAAGAGATGCCACCGTACTAAAATCAATCATATGAATTAAAGGCTTTTGACAAATGAATAATTCATATACACTAAATTAATTAATGCATTTTCAAGACAGGCTTAGTACATTTTCCTGTGCTAGCCATCAGCACGTGAGCAGAGCTCTAACAGCTCTGCCATCTTTTCTCCCTGTAGTCATGACTCAGATTTGGAAAGAGGATACAATTTGCATAGCACTTGTGCGTCAGTGAAAGGATTGCTTTTTTATTTAGTAATCAAAATAATGCTGTATACATATTACTCTTTTCCTCCCTCCCCTCCTCCCCTTTGCAAGACACTAGGAGCAAAACAACTGTTTCTTCATAAACACTTCAACTACTGTGGTGAACAGAGATGACATTTACATAAATGGATTGCGCTGCAGTTGTTGAACATACACAGGGATGATTCTCTAATCCCATTTTAATTAGATGGATGTTGCAAGCATACAAAAAATTACAAGTCTCGATCCCTGTGGTGATGCCATACTGGCAAGGAATCAATCACCACGGCCTCGGTTGCCATGGAAACTGATAGCTCCTGTGCCACCATCTAAGTGCTAAATGATTGGTGGTGTACTCCTAACACAGGGAGAGCAATGAGTTTTTATATCCCGTCCAGCAGCTGTGCCAGAGAGTTAATTAAAAGCAGAGAACATGAAATAAATCTAAATCTGTGAAGAAATGAAATGTACAGTACAAATTGAATTCCTGTGTTGGACAGAAATTAATATGCAGCACAAACCACAGAGCAGCCTGAATAAGCAGCAGCTGTGAATCCTGGGAACTGGTACCTCTGTGGCAGCTAAAACCCAAAAGTGGAGGGAGCACCTCCTTATCTTGTTACCTAAACAAGCTCTTCCTTCAGTGCTTGTGCGTAATGAAGCAGGCAAATGTGTCCTCTAATGTTAAAGGTTTGCAGAAAAGCAGGAAGGACAAAGCTTAACCAGGATCTAATTAGCAATTGCAGTTTATCAGTCATGGACACAATGTAAGCAAATGTTTGCACTGCTGTACTCAAATTCACCAGACAACCTCTATGAAAGTCAATGTGGTTTTATTGATAAGCTGAGAATTTTGAGATCATATTTCAAGTATCACAATTCCAGTATCCACCCATGAAATGTTTTTATCACAAAAATATTAGCTCTGCATAAAATATTTTTGGTGGGATGGGATGGAGCTGAGGCACAAGATTCCCACAGCCTAGCCCTCCCCTCCCTCAGCCCTGCTGTTTAGGAAGTAGATTCCTCTGAGTGGGACAGCACAACTCCATTCTGGAAAGGTGTTTAACCCCTCACACATGACAAACATCCAAAGTGGGCAAAGGCACCAAAGCTGAACTGACTTCTCTGTGCACAAGTGAAATTAAGTAGGGAGTGAGAAAGTCTCCTTCCAGCCCCAGATGCAGGTGCATCCTGGACAACCATCTTTGAAACAACAAAAATTACTGTAACAGTGTCTACCTTTGAGGCTATTTAGGCAATTTGCATCTTTATCAAACCTTTCACATTCAGTGATTTCCTGTTATTCCTATTGGGTCAGCCTTGTTGGTTGGGATAATGGGAGTTGGTCATTTTTGACCCTCATTTCCATCCCTTCTTTTTCCTGATGCCAGCTCTTCCAGCTGATGTCAGCTGCACCAAAGTTGAGGATTTTTCTCAGACATCTGGAATGACGTGAGAAAAATAAAGCTGTTGTACTGATTCCTCGAGATGAAGTTATGGTAGCCTAACACCATAGTTTTCACATTCATATTAATTTTCCCAAACAAATAAAACACTGACTGTCTCTAAAATCCCCTCCTTTTGGCTTTAAGTTATGAAGTGAAAATATTGTCACTTTGCAAACACCTTTTTAGTAAGTATTTTACATGGAGAGCAAACACAAGTAACAAACCTGTCTTGGGTATCCGCTACAACAATTTCCTTGGAAACCTTTCATGGTGGATATGAATGTCAGAGAAACTCTTGATTCTACCTTGTCAACAGTGCATGTCCTGCTGCCTGTAATGTCTTCTACAGCAAGGGAAGAATAGATCGTCTGTAAAACCACAAATGTAGTAAATTCTGAAGTTTTACAGTTTCCTTTGTGTGATTTTTGGTAACATATTGCACAAATTAGGCCATAGGTAGATGTTGATAAAGTCTTCTCATGGTTCATCTTAAAGCTTCTTGTCACTGTGTGGTCACAAGGCTTAGGAATAAATAGAAGTAGTAACTTTAACACCACCAGCTTAATTAGAAATTCAAGCATATTTCAAACATATTTTAGGTGATTTTTTAATCACTTTATGTAAGTTCCATAAGAATAGAAAACCCTGCTTTGAAAAGATACTTTTCACTGAATCAAAAAGCAAATATGCCTTTAATAGNGTCCTTTATTCCAACTCTTGCTGCAGTGAGCAGGGACATCTGCTACATCAGGTTGCTCTGAGCCCTGTCCAACCTGACCATGAATGTTTCCAGGGATACGGCATCACCTCTGGGCAACCCATCCCAATGCCTCACCACACTCAATGTAAAAATGTATTCCTTATATCTAGTTTAATATACTCTTTTGTAGTTTAAAAACATTACCCATTGTCCTCTTGCAATAGACCCTGTTTGAAATGTGTCTCCATCTTTCTTCTAGGCCTCCTTTAAGTGTTGAAAGGCCACAGTAAGGTCTTCCCAGAGTCTTTTCTCCAGACTGAACAATCCCAGTTCTCTCATAGGAGAAGTATTCCAACTTCTGATAATTTCTGTAGCTCTACTTTGGACACACCCCATGTCTTTTCCATGCATCAAGAGGAAATGTTTTCTGGAGGAGTAATTGAAAATGAAAATTCCAGAAATGTTTTCTGGAAGAAGTCTCTTAAACGGGTGTGTACCTTTTCAGCATCAAGCCACTAAGATTCATCCCAGAAGAAGCAGGGACCAGGCAATGGGAGTGCACTGTGCTTGTTCTTCTCTTACAGTCTGAGCTAGACAGGCAGCATTGACTCCTGCAACCTGTGAGACAGGGTCCAGGCCTTGGCACACCATTGGTCTAATGCAAGAAGAGTTCTTATATTCTTGTTAAGTGTATCAAATCTGATTGATTTACTGATCTTTTCCTAGAGCCCATAGGAAATATGGGAAAAATATTTTGAAAGGTTTGCAAGATAATCTAACAAGAAAATATGTCAAATACTGCAGATATTCTATGAGAGAAATATATTTCTTTTGTAATCTACCTTCCTTCCTTCCTTCCTTCCTTCCTTCCTTCCTTCCTTCCTTCCTTCCTTCCGCCACCTCCTTCCTTCCTCTTCCTTCTGCCACTTCCTTCCACCACTTCCGCCACTTCCTTCCTTCCTCCACTTCCTCCCATCCCCAGTGCACAGCTGACATACTTGAAGCATTCCAAAGGATGTTTTCAGGTTCTTCCAGGTTCTAGTTACTGCTTAAATATTTGAAACAAACCGAAACAAACAAAAAACCCCAAACACACCCTTCTCCCCCAAATCGGGAGCACTTTGATGTCCCCAGTAGAAACCAAACCCTGAGAAAGGCCTCAGCTGTGGGATGCCTCTGAATGCAGCAGCTGTGTGCTCCCAGGATGAGATAGCACTCACTGCCTCCTTCATGGCGTGAGTACACATGGGGACGATGCACCACATGGCTGTGTGCATCATTTCCGTATTTCCTCTCCACCGGAACCGTTCAGTTGGATACATGAGGAACCCTCCTGTTTTCCTTTCCTGAGACAGCAATCACTGAAGTGGCTTTCACAGAACTCAATGAATTATCAATTGGAAAAGCAGGGTCAGATACTTCACGGGTGAAAATTCTGCTGCTTTTCAGCTCAGCTGCAGAAAAAAGAGTGGTGAAAGTATACTTGTGTGGTAGGTAAACTGCAAAAAAGAGGAAAACAGTGATGCAGCAACAACATGAATACATAATAAAAGAGAATGAGAACACCAGCAACATAGCCATGCAATGGAATCTCTTCTCACTTCATTTTTACTCCAGTTTCAATGAGATTGTGGGTGATTGCTGAGGATTGAATTAGCTTCTCAGCACGAGAAAAGCCTTCAGCTTGAAACCACTCGTGGTAAATTTCACAGCAAAATTAGCATTCAGCTGTAAGGATGTCACATGGAACTGGTCAAGGTGAGGACACTACAGCTGTGCCTTCCAGACACACTCCACACCCACAGTTCTGCAGAAACACTAACACCAAGCCAAACTATGTATGTCTTTCATAACTCATGAGTCATAGTTCTCAAAGCAGCTGAAAATTCCTGGTGCTCCCTTTACAGTGGCAGATTATTCTCATTTAACCCATGTCTGTACACTGAGCCTTTTGTATGCCTAGTATAGCACCAGCACATCTTCCCACCTGGAGATCACTCCTTAAAACGTCATCTGAGTGCTTTTCTCCAGTGGCCTACCCAAAGAAGGACTCCAAACTATTCCCAAAGAAAATTAATCAAATGGGAAAATTAAACAGTGAACAAAATTAACAGAAATTAATTTCCAGGGGTTCGAATGGGTATGTTCTCTGTGCTTCTTTAATATAAATCTTAAAAAAGTTAACAGGCAATGTAATAGATCTTCCATATTTTTAGACAATGAACATACCTGAAAAAGACCAGAGTCTGTCGTGCTAACAACAGGATGTGCCAATATCATATGTAAAATATTATGCAGTCTATTTAGTTTTACAAATTAAAAAATAATTTCTTCATAACTGTGTGAAGGCCCCCTAAGTTATCTAGGCCTAGGTTAAAAAAAAAAAAAATCTAGAAAGATGGAATTTTCTCTCACTCCTGTTCAAAATCAGTTTATTTTCATATAAGTTCAGAAGATTTTTTTCAGTTTAAAGGCAGTGGTAATGAGATCATAAGCCAAATCCCTAGTTTTTTTCATTCATTTAAGGATTTAAAATTAAGAAAATCTCACCATTTCCACACCCATATGGAGGGGAAACCATTTAGTGCTGAAGAAAAGAAGGGGAGAGGTTGAAAAACGGTTAAGCTATGTCCAGATGCCCTCTTTCATACAATGAAAAAATTTCATGCAAGGATTCAAAACATGACTAACAGAACAATATCATGGGATGGGTATATACAAAAAAAAAAAAACCAAAACCAAAAAACAAAAATTGAACATGTCCAAATATGAAGAACTGTAGCTTCAGAGCTAAATCCAGAGTCCTTAAGCTGATGTATTAAACTGCAAAGCAGTAGGGTCTAAATTAATAAACTTGTTTTAACAGTCAAAAGTCATAAGATGGTGCTAAAACCTGCTTCCAGTTACAGCTGTTGAGCCACCAGAAAATTACATGAAAATCATAACTTTTATCAAATACTCTTCCTGTTAGTTCACACTTGCAAGCTAATGGTTCACAGCTAACAAAGCCAAATTGATTTTTGGAAGGCTACCTTTTGTTGACTTCCAGCAGCTCTACGTGGTATAAGCTTTGGTTTGATTTCAGCTGATTAAACATGGGCCTTGTCAGAGATTTCTTACTTGCAGTAGTGAGGGTGTAGATGAAGAAATATTCCCTCCCATTCAACTCTGGCAAAGAATATGGAGAAAAAGAATGAAATGGACACAGTTTTCCACAGCTGTGTCATGGACAACTGACTCTTTAACCATGTTAGCTTCTTATGTTATCTATCTCCTCATATGCAGTCTTTACTAGCAATAGTTAGTGATTCTTTTCTGTTCACTAAAGCCACAAAAATTTGAGATATTTTAAGAGAAAATAGTAATCAGCACAATTTCCTTTGAGACAAGAAATATGGCCTTGTCTTCAAAAAAATCTCAAATCATTAAGCATGGAATAAAAAATACGACCATCACATTGTATTGAACAAATTCCATCAAAATTCTGAACAGCAAAGGGTTCATCTTTTGCTTATTGAAGGTGCTATTCATTCTTCTTTCATATAATTAGTGGTAAACTGTGGGATCCCAAGTGACTTTGAGCAGGAAAATATGTGATAATGAATTTATAGATTTTTCTATTTCTTTTGTTAATTATTTTAATTGCTTTCTATTGCATTATTAAAGGTTATAGTCAGAGCAACATTAGGCAGTGTGACAGATGTAAAAACATCTTCATGTCCTTTATGTGACAGAAATCAAATATAGCTTGAAATGAACATGAAATTTTGCTGATTGAAAAATGTTGAAATTTGCCTGATGTGTGGTAACAATCACACATTGTTGAATATCTTCCACATGCCTGCCAGGAATGCACCCAACCCAAATTTTTGTTGTTGCTGTTGGAACTGATGCCAGCTGGCAATGCAGCAATGCACTCAGCAATGAGGTGCTCTGATATTAGCTTTTTTAGAAGCATCCACCAGCCTCCAATGCTCCAGGGAAACTGAATGACAGCATGGGAGACACTGTCAAGGTATCATTTAATAACAAAGACACATCAGCCAGCATGCAGAAACTGACTGTGTTTGCTGCCAGAGCTGGTGGCAAGTGATATGGAAAGCACTTAAGCTTTAATTTTTTTCTGCTGAGATTTTGCCTAAATTCTTTTGCATTTTTTAAACGCATAGGAACACAACTGCACTTTTAAATCTCCAGCTGCAAGAACATCCAACAACATTTTGGAATCCTGACCTCTATCACTGACAGAGGAGCTCAGAAAATCTGTACTGCTATCGATTACTTTGCTGGGTATTCCAAATGTCTATGGTCTTCCACATGTCCAGTCCTTTATATTTTGTGTAAAGATACAGATAGATAGCAGCCTACTTCTAAAAGACCCAGCAGTCTGAATCAGTGATAGTCTAAAACAATCCTGTGGAAGCCATAAAAAGGTCTTCAGTTTTTCCAGCTGAATCAGGAACATGCATTTCTTAAAACATGCATAGAACAAAAGTTTCAGGATATTGTGTGTGCATTGCAGGTATGAGGTGATCATTGACTGCAATATAAGTTTTTCAAGGTCAAATGAAAGTTTAGCTATTTGCATCAGATGGAAAACTTGATTCACAATAGCGAGGTCTTTTAAAAGCTTTTGTAACTTTTGGCAGTGATATACTATATACTGCAGGCTCACTATGTCTCCTCAGCAGGTCATATATTTTCCTTTATGCTCAGCTGAGTGGAGCTAAGATCAATTTTTAAATCACATTGCTATATTATCCATCTTTACTGTTGCAGACAAGGTAGATAATTGTTTGCTATTTTAGAGGTCCTTGAGTTACAAAGCTAAATCCTTTTCCCAAAATTCTATCTTAAGTCTCAAAATGACCACTGTTTGCTACTTGCAGGGTATTTGTGTATATAATTTCCCCCAAGAGGGTCATAAGCACCACCATCAACATATAGTTATACATACTCTAACACAAATAATAAAGTATTTATCTTGTATTTCTTATTTTAATAATAGAGATTTAAGCAAGAGGTATTCTTCAAAGCAAGGGGCAATTTGGGCACTCACACAAACAGCTGTGAAAGGAAAATAACCAGGGAAGAAAGATCTGTGTTTCCACTAACTAAACAAAATTTATAGGAAAATACAATGAAAACCCTTTGCAGGAATATAAAGCACATTAATAATTCACAAAAAAAAAAAAAAAAAAAAGTTGTTCCTGTGTTTTACTATATACAAAAGGTGAACTAAATATCTTATCTAATTCTTATTGATACATCTTCTGCAGAAATATGTTTTTTGTCTGTGAAAACAGATTTGTTCCTGTGTTTTCTTTTCTATGAAATTACTCAATTTTCTATCAACCCATTACTACCCAACAAGTGACTGCTCTTTCTGTGTGTGAATACACACTGTCAGACACAAATATTTCTGTGGTAAAATTTTTGCTTTTCCCCCACAGACTGATATTGTTAGCTTCTGGAAAGTTTTCCAGCTTGGAGATGTATGTCTCTGGTACAATGGTCCTCAGGAGGAGCCATGGCTATTTACATCTGGCCAGCAGCAGGAATTATGACCTCTAGATGCCACCTCAGGCCTTCTGCCAAATATCTATGCCAGACAGCAAAGGTCCAAGCTAGTCTCTGCTCATCTTATTGGTTTCTTTGTTGACTTGTTCTGGAAGAAACACATGAACATCATCTGCTTTTCACTCTCCACCCTATCTCAGAGTCTGAAGAGGCACTTTAGTTCTACAAGTGGCTTTTAATTGCCTAGCAAAGCATTCAGTACGAACCTCAAACCCACCACTCCGGTAATGTCACACAATGTTCAATATGATTTGTCTCTCTACTGTTTTTTGTTTATTTTGTAGTATATCCAGCACGTTGCTTTTGCTGGTACTTAACCAGATGCAAGCTATTTATAGAAATTACTTGATGAATTAGGACACTTTCACCAAATAAGTCAGTCTGTGATTCTGCATTTTATTGTCTTTGTAAGGTGTCATGGTTAAAAATTCTTCAGCCTAATACCAGGGAGAACTTGAACAATCTGACTGGAAATCATGTGACTAAATTTTCTCAGATCATACATATATCCAACATGGAGTTGTTTCAGAGGCAGCAGCCACAATGGATCCATTATACAACGAGCAAAGAACAAGCAAATAACAAGTACTGCTGGAATGAAAAGAAAATCACTCAAGAACATAATGATTTAGCAGGCCCTCTCTCTGGGAGTCTGCTATGAAAGACCCAGGCATTGCAGTAATATCACTGATATCATGTAATAAAATTGTGCAGATGAGGAAAAAAACCTGCACAAAATAGGACCTGCAGCTATATTGTGGTACTCAAATGAGAAAGAGGCATATAAGAGTCATTCTAGAGTCATTCTTTGCAAAAATTTCACTTTCTTGTAAGAGGAGGAACATGCTAAGTGAAATTCCCAAGTCATGCAGATGGCTGCTCTAACCTAGAGATGGATTCCTTTCTGACCCAAAAATCTGGTTTGTTTTTTTTCCCCAAACATTATCTTGTGAACAGACCAGATAAGACTGAGATTTTTAATGTCATTTAGCTAATTTAGCACTTGAAATGACCTATTCCCAAGCTTTGTAGATGTGATAGGAAAAGGAAAAAATACTGCCTGTATTTTTCTCTCATTAAAGAAAAGATACCTTCTTATATTAAAATGGAAAAAGAATCCTAAAAGGCCTTTACAAGTGACCCAGGAGAGCCCTAAATTAGTATCTCCATATGAAGCAAATATGGCACAAAAAGTAGCAACTTACTGTATTTTCTAAATCTTCTGCAGATGCTTCTTCATTTCAAGGTTAAGGACAAATATCACTGACATAACTGATCACTATGGGAATTTCCTTGTCAGTGGAAAAAGATATCAACGATATATTTTGCATAAGGCACAGAAACGTAATAGAGCAGCACCAAATCTTCTTGAGTTTCTAGTGATGTCAGAGGAACAGAGAGGATAAAATTGTTATCATTGTTATTGTTGTTATTATTGTTGTTATTGTTATGATTGTTGTTTTTGTTGTTACTGTATTATTATTGTTATTGTTATTGTTGTTATTATTATTATTATTATTATTATTATTATTATTATTATTATTATTATTACTATTACTATNTATTATTATTATTATTATTATTATTATTATTATTATTATTATTATTATTATTATTATTATTATTATTATTACGTTGTTGTTGTTGCTATGTAGTATAGTCAAGTCTATAATGAAGTGGAATTTCACCACATAAGGATCATATTTGCAACCATTTTTGGCCATTTTTTGACAGAAAGTAACATTGTGCAATTCATCATGTTACCAGAAAAGCTCGCATTATGCCCCTCTTTTTTTTCTCCACGTTTAGCGTGGAAAATCCTCCTCATTTCCTTTACTTGTGATTCTTGTTTTATACCCTCAATTCCTACCTCCTATTCAGGATTCACAGCTTTGGCTGTATGTGAAGGTTTTAGACAGATCTGAGTAAGAAGCATCATGTTTTAATGGAAATAATTCAGGCTGTGTCAAGTTTACTTTAATCCCTCTCTAAAGATCCCAGATAAATCTGACCACTACTAGAGTTTAAGTACCAAACAGATAGCCAAGGATAATGAAAAATAAAGACGCCTAGAGAAGCTACAGTAATGCATTGAAGTTATGCCAAATACTCTGAGCCAAATTCCTCATGTAAGTACTCAGCTGTGGAGTTACACTAGAGAAAACTTTACTCAGCATTCTCTGATTACAGGCAAATTCAGTTCCAAAGCAGGGGATAAAATCGCTGACCCAAGTATAATAAAGAGGCATGGAATGGCAAGGACCGAATAAATGAAGATGGAAACTCATTGACTTCTACTATCCTGAAAGTCAGTCTGCCCTTGTAAAACTTTATTCAAACATTGCAGGAGTTTAATGTATTTGGAGATCTCAAAATAATCTGTACAAGAAGAAGATAAACTGTATATTCACAGTTATTCACAGAGGGTGCAAATAACATTATTGAGATGAAATTGTGGCAGAGGAAGAAAATGGTTTTTTTCTGGCACAGTGCTGCAGGATCGGCAGAACAGCTGTTACAGACTTCAGAGTTAGAAAACAATGCAAAGACACAAATGGAAATCACTGGACCAGCTTCCTCCATAGGGAAATAAATGCCCTGGGTTTAGGAAATAGGTAGAATGTCTCCCCAGAAGCTATTGAACTATTGATTTAGGAATGTTTATATAGTAAGGTATCTTCAGTTTCTTTCTTTCTTTCTCTTTCTTTCTTTCTTTCTTTCTTTCTTTCTTTCTTTCTTTCTTTCTTTCTTTCTTTCTTTCTTTCTTTCTTTCTTTCTTTCTTTCTTTCTTTCTTTCTTTCTTTCTTTCTTTCTTTCTTTCTTTCTTTCTTTCTTTCTTTCTTTCTTTCTTTCTTTCTTTCTTCCTTCCTTCCTTCCTTCCTTCCTTCCTTCCTTCCTTCCTTCCTTCCTTCCTTCCACCACTTCCCTCCTTCCCCATTTCTCTCTCTCCCTTCAGTCCTTCCATCCATCCATCTGTCCTTCTGTCCTTCAGTCCTTCAGTCCTTTTTCAGTTCTTCCTGTCTGTTGCAAAACCGTGGAAAACCATCAAGGCAGGAGGTCTTACGTTCCAGCTCTTGTGGGCGGAATCAGTTGTGCTTTGTAAAATACAACATGAAGGAATAAAACTGGAAGAGCATAAGGCTTGGTCTGAAAAAACAATAGACAACTCTTCTTGCTAAGAGTAATTGAACAGTGTACGTATTTCTTCCCATGGCTTGACACATTACATTTCAGGTTCTAAAACTGCTTTTGGCTATTTGCAGTTTAACAATCCTCTATGATCTCTATGATCCCCACCTTTTGCCTTGCTGTCCCAAAGGTATGATATAGGGAATTGATGAATTGTTCCCAATAAGGCTGGCTATAGCTGCATGGACCAAGGGCAAAAAGCCTCCTTTTATTTGATGGACATCCTCTAATTGCATTAATTATGTTGCCTGCTAAGTGTAATCATGTATTAATTTTCCATTTTTAATATAAATAAAAGCACATTATCAGATTTATTTGTCTTTTATTCTCAAGACTGATTTGAAAGGATAGTCAGAGACCTTGCACATCATCAAAAGTTTTCTACTTCAATATGATGTGTGTAACAGCAGCAATATCTATCCATAGTGGTACTTCAGCAAGCTTTAGTTTCAGATAGGTACTTCTTTTTTTTTAGCTTCCTTGGACTGAGCATGCAGTAAAATTCCAAACAGTTAAAGTAATTTTAGGATGAAAATATTACAGAAAAATGAATTTTTCTTCACCATCTGAAGATTTTAAGTCCTTTCTTATTCACTGTTAGAACTTTTAAATGCAAAGTCCAGCTGGAGCACCAAGGTGGACTATGGATTTGGGGACACAATTTACATTAAAGTAAATACAATTCTTTCAAGTCTTATTACAGTTTATTTTAGTTAAGTAGCTTTTATTTTCTTTTAATACTACTTGTTCCATATTTTTATATAAACAGGTCAGCTTGCTTACTTGAGTGACATTTTACATTTTATTACAGATACAACTTATTTAATAGGTTGTTGAAGTGCCAGCCCTGTTTTCTCTCTCAATTTCTGGTACCTCTGAATTTATAAAGTTCTATTACACTTCTTTTTGCTTAATAGTAGCTATTTTATTGAGAGAAATATACAAAAAAGTAAAAAATATACAAAAAGGTAAAACACTGTTCTTCTTTAGGAATTGATGTTTGATTTCAAAGACAAACTTGAAAAAATTCCTACTTGAAAAAATTCCTTGAAAAAAATTCCTACAATTTACGGACTATTCTGATGGCAATTATGTGTCCCTAAAAATACTGGTTTAGATGTCAACTGAATGAGCCAATATTGTGCTAGGGAGCATTAATAATGTTACTTGGCAGCAGTAGTATATCCATAAAAAGAACTTAAGCACAGCAATCGTAATTAATAATACAAAATACACACCCTCAAAAGCTAATTATTTTAGGATTGTAGTCAATCTTGTGAGCACCATTGCACAGTGACATCATTTTGTCATGGACACAGATCACCCACTCAAATGCTTCCAGGTGTACATCATTTTGTCTGAAACTTTGAGTAGTAAGTAAAAAAAAAAAAAAGTCTTCAGCCAGAGATTACAAATGTCTTCCTGTCCAGGAATATCTGAGAAGCAAAGTCAGCACATTTGTACATTTACTAGGTAAATGTAATTTTGTTGTCTAGTAAAAGACTATTATTTTTGAAGACCAGAATCTGAAATAAAAACACTGATATAAAATGGCATAGCATTTAACATTAATTTGTAACCTGTTTATGTTTCTATTTACAATTTAAGATTGTGGTAACTGAAAGCATTGCAATAACTTTTCTTTCCCTACTGCTTACTTTATATATTTTTTACTATTTCATAGAACAGGTTTCAATATTTCCTCTTTGCTAGTGAACTCCACTCTTCTTATTAATCTCAAATGTCTTTAGCAGATCCACAGAGGACAAAGTAACCACATGGGACTATACAAAAGTATTATATGTTTTTGAAATAAGCAAATTAATGAGGAGTTTTGGAAACTCAAAATCATTATAAAACTACAAAGTAAAAAGAGTGGTTTGTTTAATTTTCAAAGTGTATACCTAACTTGAACATAGAAAGATTCTTGATCTTTACCTCAAAGATATAGGAAGAGAATAAAAGTTATTCAGCCTGAATCTAAAATATTATTTTTTTTTCCTCATTTCAATGCTACTCATGTATATTAAATTGTTCCAATCAGTGATTTCAGAATCTGTCAAACACTTCATGGCTGCTATCCTACAAGAAATGTTTGTCTTTTTTCCGTATCTGTATAGGAACTAATAGGAAGCAGAACTTCTTAGGTCTTTTTTTTATGCTCTAGAATCATATAACAACTTTAAAAATGCTTAAGTCTGCTAAGAGAGAGCCTGGTGCATAATAAGTTTGGTTGTAACTGTATTGGAGTCAAATTTCAACACATTATAAAAAAAGTTGAAACTTAATTAAATGTTCAGTAATGCTGTGTCTATCAGGACTTGCTCCTTAAATTTGACATGGATTTGAGGACAAAACTATTCAAACAGATCTTGCCAGATTTTTCGGAAAACATGCAGATGGAGGCATAAACATCAAAGCAGGCACAAATGGAAATAACTGGAAACTTCTGCTTGGATGGGATATAAACAAAGATGTGGATGGTGGGCTGACCACACTTTGCCTTTTCTAGAGGATTTTACCAAATGAAGAGTACATTAATTTCTGAGAAGATTTCTGAGAATCTTCCTGCGTAAATTGCTGGGATGAAGTGCTGGATGATCATCCCCTTCAGCCATGGGTGCTCCCTTCCAGCTCACCCTTTGCTTGGGAGAAATCACTTCTGCAGAGCTCCCAGAAGAACAAAGCACAGAGACTATGTTCTGCAACTTTGATATCTCACTGGCAAATGCTAGGGTGTGCCCGTAGCATAGACTTCACTCTGAATAAGCTTCATTTATTAATCTACAATTAACTAACTGACAGAAAGCCACAGAAAACAGAAAGGCAGAAACAGTGAATCATAGAAAAGTCTGAGCTGGAAAGGACCTTAAACACCATCTAGTTTCAACTCTCCTGCCATCAGAAGGGACACCTTCCACTAGACCTAGTTGCTTTAAGCCCCACCCAGCCTGGCCTTGAACACTTCCATGAATGAGGCATGCACAACTTCTCTAGCCTGTTCCAGTGCATCACCACACTCACACTAAAGAATTTCTTCCTAACATCTCATTTAAACCTATTCTCTTTCTACTTCAAGCCATTATCCTGGTCCTATCACTGCAGACCCCATCAAAAGTCCCTCTCTAGATTTCTTGTGGCCTTTTTGAACCATTGAAAGGCCACAACGAGAATGAGAAAGGCTACAATGAGAATTTCCACAAAGCCTTTTCCTCTACAGGCTGAACAACCCCAGCTCTCTCAGCCTGTCTTCATAATACTCTTCATAGAGGTGCTCCAGCCCTCTGGTCTTCTCCATGGATTTCCTCTGGATTCACTCCAACAGACCCACATCTTTCTCGTGCTGATGACCCCAGGGCTGGATACAGCACCCCAGATGGGATCTCATGAGAGAGGAGGGGCAGAACTCCATCCCTCACCCTGCTCTCCATGCTGCTTTGGATGCAGCCCAGAACACATTTGGTTTGGTGATCTGAGGCTGGTGCAGTATCCCGAGTCCTTCTCCTTATGGCTGCTCTCAGCCTTTTCTCTGCCCAGCCTGTATTTGTGTCTGGGGTTTCTATGGCCCCGGTGCAGGCCCTTGCACTTGCTCTTGTTGAGCTTCTGAATTTGGCATGGGCTAATCTCTTAAACTTGCCAAGGTCCATCTGGATGGCATCCTTTCCCTCCAGTGTGTTGGCTGCACCACACAGCTGAGTGTTGTCAGCCAGGTGACTGAGGGTGCCCTCCATCCCACTGTCCATGTCATTTACAGAAATGTTGAACAGCTCTGGTAACAATACTGATCTCTGTGGGACACCCCTCAGACTTGTCTCCACTTGGACATGGAGCCATTGGCTGCAATTCTTTGAGTGTGGCCATCCAAACAATTCCCTATCCCCTGAGTGGTCCACACATTAAATCCACCTGTCTCCAGCTAACAGGCAAGAATGTTGTGTGGAACAGTATCAAATGTTTTGCACAACTCCAGGTAGCTTCCCTCATCTACCAGCATGGTAACCCTGTCTTAGAAGGCTACCAAATTTGTCAGGCAAGGTTAGACATTAGTGAAGCCATGCCGTCTCTCATCGGTCACCTCCCTGTTTTTCATGTGCCTTAACAGAGTTTCCAGGAGGTTTTGCTCCATGATCTTGCCAGAAACACAGGTGAGACAGATCAGTCTGCAGTTCCCCAGGCCTTCCATTTTACCCTTTTTAAAATGGGGGTTAAGTTTTCCCTTTTCCAGTCAGTGAGAGCTGCATCAAGCTGCCTTCTTTCAGAACTCATTTACATGTGATCTAGGGATTTGAAATACTGTACTTTCAGTGGTAGACACTGATGTTGACGCAGAACCCTAAACTCAATTATTTTGTTGTATGTGCCAAACTCCCAGGCAAAAATTCACAGTGTGTATTTTCGCATTTATCTTCTAGCTAATTTAAAAATAATCAAATCAAACGCATTTGTTGCATACATGGTTTATTTAATTTTTCTTATGTATAATATTGCTGGATAGTATACAAAGTACCATATCACTGAGCATTTTCACCACCTCAGATGTTCAACAAGAGAGTGACCATGAATACATGTACAAGTAATACAAATTACTTTTGTATTTTGCAGTCATAAAACATAGATGTGGAATTGGCAGTGATAGCTTATCAGTTGGACTTGATGTTCATATGGATCTATTTGATCCTAAAGGATTCTATGACTCTATGATATCTTCAAATTTTCCTAATACTCAAGAGTAGTAAAGAATGTCATACCTCAAAAAGAGCTTCAGGTTTGATCTTTGTGACCAATGCACTGTTCTCAGTGAAATATTGCAGCAATAGAGGGTTTTCTGGCAGGCATTTTTGTTGGACTGGAAAAGATGTTGTAAAGCAGGATGGTCACTGTAGCTGAGTAACCAGCTGATGTGATGGCTCCTTATTGGAAGTGGTCATCAGCTGTGAGCAGCTGTTATGATTAAAGTCTGCCAACATGTAACTCTTAGTGGAGCAGGACCATCCTGACTGTGAGCTTTGACAGAGATATTTAAAAGTTGCAGAAATCTTTAGCTCAGAAGAGAGGCAATTTGATTAGCAATTTAAGAGATGCTGGAGAAAGACTTTTTTTATGAATCAAATTCCCTATTCTGGACATCGAGACTAGAATTGAAATTTAATTTATTCCTCCTTTGAAGAAAACCAGCTTGAGTTCAAAAATTATCTAGCTGTAGTAAATTGTCTCAGTATTAAAGGACAGAGATGAATTTTCAGGATTCCTAAGCTAAGTGACAAATTTGCCACTATCATAAAGCATGCATTCCATGTAGCTAAAATGTTCAATGTTAATTAAAATTTACTAGTGGCCAAGAACTTGTTGAATCATATTTCCTTGAGGAAACTCGTTTGTGCTGCATTAGCAGAAAGTTGATTGATTTCAATGAGTCAGTAAAATCTGCAATGGAAAAAATATTTAAACATTTGCAAATATCTTTAAACATTATCTTTACTGAAAGTCATAGCTCTAGGCAAGTTGTCTGGAGGAAACCCTTAATTTAATGAGGGTAATTTAATTCATCCTCCATTACCTAGGCCATCTATTTTGCTGATCTCCTATTTATTTCAACTGAACTCTAGGTCTAGGGATAAAGCCTGGAACGATCTGAATGAGAAATTTACAGTATTAAAGGACTAGAAGGTGTCTAGTACTACAATTTATACTTTTTAAAATTTTTTTTATTTATTCTATAGAGGAGATGGGACCTGCAGGCCAGGGCATTAGTATCCATTGGAGAAAAGAGATAGAATCTATTCTAAAGAATAATTAGTGAAGAGGTGAGAATGCCATATTGATGGTGATGATGTGTGTTTGTATATAGATACATATTTATGGTTTAATGATAATAAAAATACAGCTTGCTGAAGAAGTTACCTACAGTGTGGACAAAGAAATCTGGCACATGTATTCTGCCTAGGCTTAGGTCAAAGAGCAGTCAGTACTCTCATAAGAGGCCCTTTCAGAGTCCCAGAATGAACAGGCGAGAAGGGAGAAATGGAAAAAAAGGAAATGGAAATGGAATTGGAAATGGAAATTGAGTGTGTATGATGTAGAAATTATCCTCGTGCCACTGTGTACATCCATAATGTTTCTGACTCTTGGACAATGGGTAAGAAAGAAAGGAAACACATGGTAGAAAAGCTGTAAAAAAATTATAAAGACAATGAAAATTTGGTTTATTACCAGGCCTGGACAAAAAGTAAAATACAACGAGGAAGCTAATTATCAACTGAAAGACAGGCATGGAAGAACTCTGGGGAATTAAAACTAGTCTCAGTTATCTTAATTAGTTGGCCAATCAGGGGAGTACATTTCTACTATATTTTAGAAAGACATCAGCATCTAACATAGGTGTTTTCATTCCCCACAATGAGACTTCAACCAAACAATAAAAACATTTTCTGACCCTACTATTGATTTGGGAACTTTGCCAATGCATTTGGGTTAGAACTCATCACCTCATTGTCTGAATAATTTTAATCTAACAATCACAGCTGAAAATAAAATTTTCTAAATAAAAGTAATTTCTTTTACATTTTGTATTTACTTTACTCACAGAAGCCTATGGTATGTTTGTAGTTTTATTGGTTTTTTTCAAATTGTTTTATTATCTTTTCTGTAATTGTTAAAAAAGATAAGAAAAACCCTTCCAAAATCTCTGGTGCTTTTGGTAGTGGGCTCAAATCACAACTTCTGGATAAGTGTAACTCTTCCAATGAGGTTACTATAGCAAGCTACCTGAGATAAGTTTTCAAAACTATCGTGCACATGAATGGATTCATATCAGCCCTCAAAAGTACTTATACAAATGCCTGAAAAAAATCAAACTTAAACAAAAGTGCAAATAAAGTGATATTTGTAATGTATGACTTGGGGAAAGGAGAGTACAGTGTGAGATTTTCTGAAAAGGATCAACATTTAGTTATCTTTGTGGGATATTTTTCAAAATCTGTGCAAAACTGGAGCTTTGTCAGGTTGCATAAATCAGGTCCACAAAACCCTGAGTGGTGTGACAATCATTAGGTTTAAGATGTAGAGGAATCTGCATCATCTTTGTTCTGACACTTTCCTGATGGCTATAAAGAAAATTTTGTCTTCTTTTCTGTCCAGTACATTCTACCTCCTCTCCAATTCCCCCATCCTTTCTCTCCACCCTTAGCATTTCCTGTGGTAAACTGACCTCCTGAAATCTCCTCAGAGGGAGAAATTGTGAAGCTAGGAGAGGTTTAGTTCTACCAAACATTCCTCCTTCAAAATCAAGTGGTTTTGCATCACACCAGCAGAAAGTCTCTGGTAGGCTGTAAAGGGATTTGCTCCTTTGCAAGTAAAAGGTGACAAGCATCAGATAATCTTCATAAATGGATTCAGGCTGTCTTCTTTCTGAGTTGAGAAATAATGAATGCTTTTAACACATTGAAAAAAGAAATCAGAAGTTAGAGATACTGCAATCTTAAAGCTTTAAGTTTAAGCTTTTAAGATTTAAGTTTAAGCTTTTTAATCAAAACCTGTAGGATGAAGGAGACAGAAGTAGAGACAGTGGAAGGGTTAATGAGGACAAACATAAGAACAATCAATTCATAAAGCCAGTCAAGACTGTGGCACCTAGAAGACATGATATGAGGCATCATTCACAAGTGCTATTGATCACTGACCCCCCCACCCAGAAATAAAACAAAGGAATAAGCACAGCCTTACCAAGTGATAACAACTCTCACTGACACAGGATATTTTTCTGACTGATGTGAGACATACTTTTTTCCAGTTAATTTCTTCACTGACAGTTTGATCTTGTGCTACAGCAGATTGTCTGCAGCCTGCATGTTCCAATGCGTTTCAGCATTGGAGACTTTTCTAAAGGTTGCCAGCTCAGGTACACCATACTTTAAGAGCTCAGGAGGCTGAAGAAAATGTGCATTCTGCTCTCTAAGATTTAGATACGTTTCAACAAGTGCTCCCTGGTGATACTGTGTCAGGTAGCTTTAGGGTGGATGGCACAGGTGTTCTTTGGAAGCAGAAGTTTACCTGATCTGAAGCAGTAAGAAATTATTAATTTGAACATTTTTACACTGCCAATATTGTAACTGTTGAGACTACTGACTGAGCTAAATCTTTCTTCTTTTTAATCTTTTACTAATATGTGGCAAGGCAATACTAAAGAGATTCCCCACTGGATCTTTCTTCTGATCAGCATAGGACCCAGTTGAATTGTGCACTCTTTGCCATGCAGTAGATCTCATAAACCATAGACCACAGAATCACAGAATGTTTTTTCCTGAAAAGAACCTTAAAGACAATCTAGGTCCAACCCTCCTGCCTTGGGCCTGGACACGTTTCACTAGACCAGGTAGCTCTGAGTTCCATCCAACCAGAACTTAACTGCAGTTTTCCTGCATTCAGCCTAGGAATTAAGTAATTGATCACAGTCCAAAGTTTGAATGTTATATGCACAGGTGTATTCCTCTTCATGTATTTTCTAGGTCAATTAACACATTCTTCCCCTTGCTTTTAATTTGGATCCATTCCTTTGTAAGAGATCTTGCAGGGCAGTAAGTAAGTTCTTTGAACCTGCTGCCTGAAATACTTGTGCTACACCTTCATGTATGCTTATAGTCTCTCAAGTAAGTTCAGCTATAACAGCCAGATGTATTATATTTCAGTTAAAAGAGATTTCAGCCTGATCAGCCATATTCTTGAAGATAAAGCAAATAGCTGTAGGAAATAGGAAAAACGAAAAGGAGAGTAATTAAAAAAGAGAACGGAAAAAATTAAATAATAAAAAAAAAAGTAAAC
This sequence comes from Urocynchramus pylzowi, assembly GCA_013397555.1. NCBI lineage: Eukaryota > Metazoa > Chordata > Aves > Passeriformes > Fringillidae > Urocynchramus > Urocynchramus pylzowi. Next base: position 712,881 of record VZRH01005843.1, read on the forward strand.
CACTAGCAAAAAAAAAAAAAAAAAAAAACA
>VZRH01005843.1:712949-774643 GCA_013397555.1 Urocynchramus pylzowi
AAAAACCCAAAACAACAACAACAACAAAAAAAACATGATAGGAGGGGAAAGGAAAAAAAGGGGAAAAAGGGGAAAAAAGGGGGAAAAGGAGAAAATTTTTTTTTATATTTCCAAACAAAAATATTCTGACTTTCATTAAAAAAAAGAAAAAAAAATCTTTGCTTTGGAATGTTCTGAAATACACTTCCTGTGTTTTAGAAAGTAAATAATCTCCCAACTAAAAATTTTTGACTTTGAGTCAAATCAATTTCTTGGTGGATCAGGAAAAAATACTCTTTTCTTTCATTTAGCCAAGGAAAATGTAACTTCAGGAGGAATAAAAAATAATTCTTCAGGCAGGGCAGAGAAGGGGGAACAGTTATTTTCGCTAGTTTGTCTGCTAGTCTTTTAGAAACACTCTTCTGTATTCAGTCCTACATATCTATGTCACAGACAGCATATTTACAAAGCAGTCTGAATTTCTTCTTCCTTTCAATTAACCCCTGTGCCATGGACATTTCCACTAATCTTTTCTCATATTCTCATTTAATCTTCACCTCACTCCCTTCAGATTTGATCTTTGCCATTTGTCATTACAAGTGCCTTCTGCAGCAAGTCTTCTTTTGGTGAGCATGAATCTGCAAAAGCAGCTTCTCTCAATTTTCTGGCCAGTTTTTTGTAGTAGCCTCCTTGCCTTCCCTTTCAACTTCTCTTGGGATGAAAGGTCTCTTTCCTCCTAAGTGCTGGGGGCTGAGGTGGTCAGACAGCTTTTCCCCAGTGACATGGATCCTTTCTAAAACCCTTTTTATCTCCTGTGGGACAAGTCTCCAGAGATATCTGCTAGTTTGTACCTGCCACTGGATGGGTGTCTTCCTGCCTGCCTGCCTGCCTGCCTTTGGGTGAGCAGGGGGGTTCTGCTCTTGTCACAAGGAGAGTCTGTCTGCTGTGGGGGAAGCAGCACAATGGGAGGATTCACAAGGGACTTATTAGAAAATTAGGACTCATAGAGTTCTAGACCAATACAGAGTCATGAGTTAAAACAACCCATTTAAGCACACACAGCATTGTGTGAAACACACACTACTGAGATTTTTGCAACAATCTGCTGCTATCAAGACAATCAACAATCTACTTCATCAAGAGGTCGAGTACCAGCTTTTCCAGACTTCACCATATACTAAACCTTGGGCAAAATCAAAGTTTAATGAATATAGCAATTCTTTGTTATTAACAAGGTGATGGTTCAGCACATGAGGAAAATATCATTAAGAAGGAATGATATAAGTAGGTCTAGGTATCACAGTGGTGATCAATACTTGGCTTGTGCAGGGGGGGCCACAGATGTGTCACAGCTGTCAGGATGAACTGCATTGTGGCTATAACTACACCAACACAAAACAATGCAGGATGGGCTAACATACTCCATTTTGAAAAAGAATGCAAAAGTAACCTTATGAAACCAAAACATATACACACACCCTCCAATATTATCTTTTAAATAGAATGAATAGCCTCAGAAAAATATTGAAGTAAAGCACTGATGAGGTTAAAAATTCCTATGATTCCTACAGTGAATAACAGCACTGCCTATCTTAGTTACTGATTAAGAAATCTTCATAGTAAATGTTTTTGTGATCAAAAGTCTGGCAAACTGTATCTGACAACACTGGGCTTTTTCCTTTCTATTTTTATTCCTAAGCTCTTCTCATTTGTTCAGTTATGCAAGGTACTCTGCAGAATGCTGGGCTTCTAAAAGTGCACCCCATGCACCATTTTAATTTCTGATACTGGATTTGGCATTGCAATTTTGCTTTAGAGAAGCTGAGAAAAACCAACTTCAGTGGTAATAAAGAATCACATTACATAGTGAAAATTGCCAAAATTTTTTCTATTAACAAACCCTAACAGCATTCTTTGCTTCCTATTTATTTTAATTTGAGAGTACATGTCTTAAAGGGGAACACTTCTATTTTTCCAGATCCAGTATGACACCACACTGTGCACATTTAGATCACCAGTAAGATGAAAGCATGATGGATGAAAAAAGGGAAGGGAATGGAGGAGCTGGGAATAGGAAAATCAAGGCTTAGATCCAGTCTGAGTTATTTGTGAATTATTTTCATAGGCATTTCAACATAAAACTCTTACTGACTTCAGGAAAAGTATCATCACTTCTTTAGCTGGTGCAGTACTTTAATTTCATATCTCTTTGATTACCTCAAAGCACTATGATAGGTGAGTAATAAAAGCAAAATCTTTAATATCCTTATCCACCTCCAAGAGCAATATAATTTCCTACTGCCTTCACAGTGCTCAAAAATAAAACAGTGTCTTTTTCCTGCTCGTTAAAGCAGCGTTAATAAAGAGTGGGTACTGTTTATCAGTGTCTCCTGCTGGCTCCCACGCACAAGTGGTATTATTTCTCTGCAAGATGTCTGCCACGCTCACAGGAATGCTACTTGTGTGCAAAATGGTTGACAAGGGATGTGGGTTCAGAAGAGGCATTTGCTGCCTTAGAGCACATTTTGCCAAATATACGTGCTGAGAAAGGCTTCCTACATTTCCAGCTTCCATAATTCTGGGCTGAGCAGGAGGTTTATCTCTCTTTAAAATGAGAAATGTGTCACTGACTGAGACATTTGCCGTTATTCCTTTAAACATTGAATTAAGGTCACGATCTTAAAAAAGGTATTAATAAAGTAACTACATAATAGAGATGAGAGCTTAAATAATGCAGTGACTTTAGAGATGAAGAATCACTTTCGCTCTTCAGCACTAGCAGCCATGGATTCAATGGGGGGAAAAAAAGTTTGAAATTTAAAGGAAATCTTCAGATCATGTAACTTCATTTGTAATATTAAAAGGAAATGGAGCAGGCAACACTACAGAGAGTGAGAGCTTAGCTCTTCCTCCTTTGTCTCTCTGCTCTGCTTGCTCCAGGTGTTAAAAAATCCTCAGTACAGTGAATATTATATATTGGAGTAAAAGAGGTCAGTTTAACTTTTAACTCTACATAGACATTATATAAAATTATCTGGTGGGAGTGTGCCACTTTGGACACAGACATGGAAGGGATTCTGACCACTATTTAGCTCATGGCAAAAAGTGTTGCCACTTACATAAGGAGCACCTCTTTAGAAACACTGAAAAAAATCCTGAAATAATTGTGCTGCTATTCAGATATCTGAGGAAACGGTATAAAAAATGAAACATGAACGGGAATTTTAATAAAAGGCATTAATTAATCAGGTAAGAGACATTTTTTAGTCTCAGACCATCAAATGGACTTCATTTTGTGCCTTTGCTTCAAATTACCTGAGGGACTTATCTCCTGAAGACAGACCTAATCACAACAAATGGCAGAAGCTCTTGAGGTTTCAAAAGCCAATATGCAAAGATGACTGGTATTCAAATGTTAGCTGCTGCCAAGGGTATTGCATAAGGCTTTCAAATACAAATTAACCCATTTACTACATTTTAGATAATCAAAGTAGCGTGTTTTGGTATTATAAAATTTCCCTTAGTTACTTAAACCCTGCCTTGAAATCAATGAAAGGATTTAAAATCCGTTGCTCAGGGTGTTACCAATGTTTCTGAGAACTAAACTTTACCCTTGGATTTTTTTTCCCTAATGCAATATGCAACTTAGTTATCACCTTCTAAATACCTTTGAACTTCAATACTTACTAAATGCTTTTGAACTTTTGAACAGCACTCTGAATATAATGCACAGTCCCTATAAATAGGATTAGATGTGTGGTAGTATCTGTTCTGGACAGATTTCTCATTGAGACATGTCCAGCCTGCTGTGAGTCACCACATTCTGAAGTTTGCTCTTCTGCTTTTCAGTGAGAAGCAGGCTCAAACGAAGTGTAAATGTAAAGGTTTTGTAAATAATTACAGCAAACAAACAAACAAAAAAACCTGTGGCTTGTAGTTAATTACTTAATACAGAAGGTTTGTTTTAAATGTAGTGTGCTTGGACCACAAATCTAAGGAGACACACTTGTTATATGTACTAACATCACAAAAGCCTATGGAAGCAAGTAAAAAAAAATAGGCAAGCCAGTGCTCAGCAGCTGTACACAGACCAACAATGGTAACTTATTTAGACTTCTTATTGCCACAATTTTTCAAAGCCAGAAGTTAAAAGCCCCAGATTCTGAACAATGGCTCCTATCCAAAGCAGGTGGTGTAGCAGTGCATCCTGACTTAATGAGAGAGCAGAGGAGATGCACGATGCAGCATCCAGGGAGGAATCTTAAGCCATCCAGATGGGATGGGATGGGGCTAGACACAAGATGAGCATGAGCAACCTTGCAGTGGGACCACACTACTGCTACAGGTGACCTGATCAGGAGAAAATTAGGTGATGCCTTTTCAAACAGCTGGAGGAAGCCTCATTTTGATAGATATCCGTCTTCTTGAGTGACCTAACCACCCCAGTGGGAAGTAGAAAGGAAACAGCATGGAACAAGCAATACAAGAGGTGGAGGAATCCAAGGTCCTGAGAGGAACAAAAAATTAGGGCTTACCATTAACTACAATTTAATTAGCTTAGGAAATATTTAAACAAACTGTACAGTCAAAAACTCATCATGTGTCACAGGATGCAGCCACTAGTCCATTTTGAGGCAATTCTTGTTCACCTTTATTCACCTCATGGTGAACAGAATAGCTCCAAAGGACTGGAAGAAAACACTCCTGTCTCTGAGAATGGAAAAGGAAGAGAAGAAGGAAAATAAACAGCTGGGCTCAAAGGGTAGTGACCAGTGGCACAAAATCTTCAGCTGGAGGAGCATCAGCAATGGTGTATCCATCCCAGTGGTCAGTAAGACCACTAGGATCAATACTGTTTTACCTCCTTCCAGTGACCAGGATGCTGGGATGGAGCAGACCCTTAACAAATCTGCAGATGACACAAAACAGGGAGGAGGGTCTGATTGGCTGGCTGGCTGGGATGCCTTCCAGAGGGTCATGGATAGGCTGGAGAAATGGGCCAATATGGAGTCCTTGAAGTTAATTTTCTTGGAAATGCCAAATTTTTCACCTGGGAAGGAATGACTCTGGGTACACACTGGGAACCAATTAGTTGGGAAATAACAACAGAAAGGATTGTGGCATTCTTTTTTTCTTTTTTTTCTTTTTTTTTTTTCTCCTCAAGACATTATCTAAAGAATGGCTTGATTTGGGCTTTTTAATGTAGGGGGTTTTTNGTACTCCTGTGTCAAAGAAGACCATTGGGTACCCCAGGCTGCATCAGAAGATTGTCAGTAGATCAAGGAAGGTGATCCTCCCTCTCTGTTTAAGCTCTGTTTGGTGAGACAAATCTGGAGTTCTGAGCCCAGTTCCGGTCCCTCCAGCACCAGAAAGATGTGGACATCCTAGAGTGAGTCCTGCAAACAACCACAGAGGAGTCAGGGGACTGAAGCAAGTATTACACAAACTGATAATGGAGAGCTGAGGCTGCTCAGGTTGGAATTTTATCTGTGTGTGTAAACATCTGATGGCAGGGTGTAGCACTTGAACTGAATGGTCTCTGGAGGTGTTTGCCAGCCTCAGAAAATTGGTGACTCTGGTGTAGCTCTGAATAAGGATTGACAATTGCCACACTTATATAAGATGTAAAGAAAAAATTGCTCAGTACTTTTAAAAATATGTAAATAATCCCTTTGTTCTTGTAAATATAGTCTTAGCTGAAGAGGTACTGAGCACATATTTAGATCAAAAGGAGCATTTCTACTTATTTGAAAGGGGTTGGAACCAAACCCTTTAAAGATTTATAATAAAAACTTCTAAAAATTATAAGGTTAGTTTATTTGCTTTAAAGTTATTCAAATTACCAGTTTCCTATTACCTGCAGTTACTTCAAATATTTGAAATATTTGAAGTAGCTTGAAAAGTTACTGTTCACACACAATATACATTGATTCTCTGGAGATTTTTAAAGGCAGTTTATATTGATTTTAATGGTCACAAGTAAACTATTTATGCAAGAGGACCCTGATCACAGAATTTTGGAATCATTTAGATTGTAAAAGAATTCTAAGATCACCAAGTTCAACCTTTGACCAATCACTGTCTTGTGAACAAGACCATGGAACTTAGTGCCATGTCCAGTCATTTCTTGCACCCAGGCATGGTGATTTCACTGCTTGAATTGGCAGCCAGTTCCTGAATTGACTGAATAACTCTCTCCATGAAGAAATTTTTCATGATGGCCAGTCTGAACTTCCCTTGGTGGAGCATCAGGTCATTCCCTCTTGTCCTGGTGCCAGATGCCTGGGAGAGAAGCTGACCCCCACCTGTCTACACCCTCCTTTCAGGGATTTGTAGACTGTAACATCTCCTGTGAGCCTCCTTTTCTCAAGACAAAACAGCCCCAGCTCCTCAGCTGCTTCTTATAGGACTTATAGGACTCCTAGACCCAACATCAGGTCCTTTGCCCTTCTCTGGACACATTCCAGCTCCTCAGTGCCTTTCTTGCAGTGAGAGGCCCAGAACAGAGCACAGCACTGGAGGTGGCCTCAGCAGTGCCAGGTACAGGGGACAGTCACTGCAGTGTCCAGTCTAACTGGACTCCCCATTGCTGATACAAGCCAGGATGCCATTGGCCTTCTTGGTCGCCTGGACACACAGCTGGATCAGGTTCAGGTGCTGTTTGCCAGTACTCCCAGGTCCTTTTCCACCAGGCAGTTTTCCAGCCATTGCCCCAGCTTGTAGCACTGCACAGGGCTGTTGTGACTTAAGCTCAGGGTCCAGAACTTCACCTTGTTGGACCTCATACCAATGGCCTCAGCCCATCAGTCCAGCCTGCCCACATCCCTCTGCAGATCCTTCCTGCCCTCCAGACAAACACTCCCACCCAGCTCCATGACCTGACAGATGGTGCACTCGAATGCCTCATCCAGATCATCAATAAAGATATTAAACAGGGTTGGACACGAAACTGAGCCCTGGGGAACCCCTATAGTGACTGAGCACCAACTGGATGCAACTCCCTTCCCACCACTCTGTGGGCCTGGCCACCCAGCCAGTTCTTTTCCAAGTGAAGAGAGCACCTGTCCAAGTCATGGACTGCAGCCTCTCCAGAAGAATGCCATGAGAAACAATAACAAAGGCTCTGTTGAAAAGCATAAAACCATGGAGGATGTGGCTGCTCTTTTGTTTTGGACAGTCAAAAGCAATGTTTGCTGTGTCCTTTTTTGCCTGCAACATGGAAGTATTTGGTACCTTAATTTTAGTACCAAGATTTTCAATTACACACTTACATTAGTTTGATCCTGGGTCTGTGCTCTGAAAAGAAGAGAGAGGAGCACACTCCCTCTCTTTCCAGAAAATCCCTGTTCTGAAGAACCCACTCATGCTGTTTCTTGTAAGTCTGTCTATGAAAGAAGTGAGAATGAGAAATAGTTATCGTCCCAGAATAAATGGTGAGACAAATCTGGAGTTCTGAGCCCAGTTCCGGTCCCTCCAGCACCAGAAAGATGTGGACATCCTAGAGTGAGTCCTGCAAACAACCACAGAGGAGTCAGGGGACTGAAGCAAGTATTACACAAACTGATAATGGAGAGCTGAGGCTGCTCAGGTTGGAATTTTATCTGTGTGTGTAAACAGAAATGTTTACATTTCTGAAATGTAAACCTGAAAAGTGGCTGAGAATGGGTTAAATATCCCTGCCAGTTGTGGTGGGGCTACCCCCTCTGGGCAGCTCCTGAAGGAGCACTGCTGTAATCTACTGGACGCCAACATGAGTTAAAACCAGTGGTAGGCATGCAAAATTTCATGCACTACCTCTTCTAATGTCTTCATAACTCCTGTCCATGTCCCCATTTTCCCCATCAAATGCACAGAAAAACCTAACCATCCTGCAGAAAGAGGCATTCTTACAGTCCTGTCATTGGAATGGCTGCCTCAGGGTCACAACTGCAGAGAAAAAACCATGGCCAATGTGTTGGTCCGAGCTCCTCGTGGCTCAGACCCATTTCAGTACACAGCAACAGCTTCCTGATCAGAGGAACAACTTCATAGCAAGTGAGAAGATCCACCTGTTGTTGTGGAAAATCAAAACCTTGTCTAAGACTGTTGTGGTATAACTAGGACATGTCCTGAGTGACCACAGAGCTTTAAATTGATGGTTTTTTGGCTTCTGTGATCCCATAGAAATGTAATATTGCATTGAAAATATCTAGCATTAACTGACATTTCGTGTTTGTATCTTAAGAGCTTCAATTTACATTAATTTTTTCTGCACTAGATGCAAGAGTTTTCTGAGTTCATTATTTCCTTGCTTTTAAAATTCTTGGGAGCTAATTTTTCAATATTATGTCAAAATTAATTTGAAAAAAAAATTACCCCTTCATTTTGGGCTCTAATTTATGTCTTTCAGCCAGAAGCATTGTTACTGCATGCATAGACCATTTCCATCATATTCATATCCTGAAATAACAGGTACATTGCTCAGTTGCTCTCAGTTATATGCATATGAGTTCTCCTGTTCATTCATGTATATTGTTTTTTCACTTTCCTCTATATTGATAAAATACACTATTTTCCTCATGGCCCATTTTCATATGATAGTTTAGAGAAAATTAGCAGATCATAACACTTGGGTAGAAAAGAAGCATATTATATGAAGCCAGTTCATGATGAAGAATTAGAGCTGATGTTCCCCCCTTTTTTTTCCTCCAGTCCTCACAGATTTATGCATCTTCCCCATGTACCCTCTGGAGTAAATCATGCCTTTTATTACCTGTGTGTGCAGAACTGATCACACAAATCTCCAGCTATGGTGTCCTGCCCTATCTTATATTTAAGAAAAAGCAGGTAATGAAACTGTATGGATTTCAGGATTTGTTTCAAGAAGAGGGAAGGTAACAACAGTTTCACATTGCACAAGCTCTATTACAGTGAATCTATAAAAGGAAAAGCAGCGCAGAGACATTTCTGTGCCAAATTCACATGATAAAATCTATTATTCTGCATCACAAGAGTGGCCTTTTTACTCCTTTCTGTTACTTACATTGTGTGTTACAAGCTGTGATAGTATGACAAGAGAAATGGTTTTATGACCAGATACACCACAATGCAGAATAATTAGAAGATTTGTATAGGATTGCTTTTACCCCTTTTATTGGTGAAGGATCAGCTGCAATTTCACTGTGACAACTGCCTGCCTACTCAAAATATCTGAAGAGCAAAATTATAAATCTGGACTGCCAGACAAGCAAGGAGCTGCTCCAAATTCTAGGTACAAATCCTGGCAAGCAGTCCTCAGGTGGTATTGCAGGACACACAGACACATACCTCTTAGAGCTGCACAGCACTGCAGGCCCCAAAGCAGCACTCAGAAACATGGCATTCAAGTTTCTGTCCTCAGTTAAAGCTGTACAACATCCACCTTCCAGCTTGGAGGGCTGGCATGGAGAGACACAGACTACTGAGGTTTAAAGATGCTGGTTTGATTGTTTTTGTTTCTTTTCAGACCAGGATTGCAAGACAAAAGCAGCAAAAATGGTCAATTTTCAATGCACCAGAAAAACATAGTTAATGGATGGGGATAGATTGGAAAACAAGGAAGAACAACACTAAAATATTATATAAGAAATGTAAGTAAAATGGCTAAAATATTGGCAGATCTCTGCAATGTGTTCTAGAAGCATGCAGAAGTAACCTTAAGGCAGATTGTCTTCAGCAGCTTACCAAAAATGCTAATTTATTATCACTTATTAGTGAATCTTCAAGAATCTGGGCTACCATGTTGAACTACATGATATACTTCCCTATCACTCATCTGTGGTCTTCACTTTCTTACTGGCTTTTCCAGCCAGGATTTTCATACCTTGGACAGATCTCTCTTGATGCATTTCTGCAGCATTTGAGAACCTGATGAATGTACATCCCACAATGTTTGCTAGCCCTTGATGTTAGGAGAACAGAGGCAGGCAGAGTCACTGCTGAACCTGTTGGCAACTTCTCCCAAATTGAAAAGTCCTCTTGCCTGGCCTTTCCAGCCGCACCTGAGCCCCTTTGCATTCCCAGCTTCTTCCCTGTCCCCCTGGCCAAACCCAAACACCAGATTGTGATACCAGCTGGCTATGGCACAAACACAAGGGAAATACAAAGATCAGCCTTGATCTCTGCCAGATGGTGCACTGGGGCTGTACCACAGGAGAGTGAATCCTCCTCCAATACAGCAGGGGAGGGCTGAATGCTCTGTGTAGTTCCTACCAGAGGTGACCACCACACATATGATTACAATTGCTGCAGAGCCTCGTGACAATTTTGATTATTTTATGGAGGTTACTGGCAGTCTAAACTGCCAATTTTAAGAAAATCACTGTCTTAGAGACCATAAAGAAATTACTATAGAAATATTCATCAGGGAATTATCAATTCTTTGATACTCATTAAAAGTAATTCTATGAATTACTTTTAATTCACTGAAGGTTTCCTGTTGTATGCATTATGTGAGGCCTGGGGCCTTTCCAGTGAGGATAAAAGGGAATACCAAATGATTACCCCTCTCTGACTGAGTCAGGCATCCCATGGAAAGAACTTGTGTGCTCTTATGTTAGAAAGGATTGCAAGGTAATGCATATGCATAAGGAGGGCGAATGCAAGTAACAGGGACAACTATATTCTGGTAGTTCCTCATTTTCTGAACACTAGACTTCACAACCTTAGTGGTCTTGCAGTGTCAGTTTGAGATAGGCTATGGGTTCAAGACTATTGTTTGGAACTCTGAACATTGTGGTAAGTTAAAAACTACTAAGATTTCACTTTCTTAATTAGAAAACTGGTTCAGTAAATGGTTGAGGGTGTAATGTCGCAGTGTAGTTTACTAATTCAGGTGGGTGTTTTTCTTGCTTCCTTTGAGACAGGGAAACTCAAACTCATGAGACTTTCATACAGCTATCTACATCTGAAAGGCTAAATACAGTTAGCAATAAATGTATCTGCTTCAAATCCAGAGCTCAGGGAACCATTCCTTCTGCAGGTGTTGGCTGGAACCCCAGTTTTATTTCTGCTCTATAGAATGAATCTGTGGGCCACACTATTTTCCTCATCCAGAATGTATCCTTCTTCACAACATTGAATAATTTTCTTCATAATTTTGAGTTACATTAATTAATTTACCTTGAAACTATCTCTAAAATGCATCACTTTGGAAGTACTTATCATCTTATTATACTACTTTTTTCACATTTTTTTCTAGGGTGACTTTCATCTGAGGTTGAAACTCAACCAGGGTCCTGTTTGCAGCACATACCTGTAGACATCAAATTTAAATTCAGATGATTATGGCTTCCAATTTTTTTTGCAGAATAACATACAGGGCTAGGTTAACAGGTCTTGTCAGTTCTGAGTGAGGCTTGTACTGATGCAATCAAATAAACATAATGTAAATCAAAAAAAACCATAATGTAATCAAATAAATAGGCTTGAAGGTAGTATACTCTTAATCATCTCCAGAATAGGCATATTGATATTTAAAGAAACAATTCTCTCTCATTTTTTTTTTTTCAGATGCAGTAACAGGATAGATTAGACTTCATATCCAAGATGCCTAAATGTGCTTTTAATTTATAGAGGCTTAATTTAAGCATAACTTTCAGTCTGCTTCCAGAATGTATTTGCCCAAAGTTTACTGAAATATTGATGAGCTTGAGTGCTCACAAAAGTGCTTCACTAAAAAGCAGCTCAGTGGGAGGTCTCACAGTGAGGAACACTGATTCATGGACAATTTATAAGAGTAAATGTTGACATGAACAAATGTTGTGAAGACAGTACAAAAGAGGGGATAGAAATTCTGGTGGCTGCTTAGGGGGCATGCACTCTGTACTACAGTGTCTTCAGCTTGCAATTCTTTTCTTTGGTGGGTGTACATAAAGGCAGTCATTAGCAAGCAATATTTTGTAATTTTGGACATGATCCAGCAGTCTGGTGAGGTGGCCAAGAAGGCCAAGGGCATTCTGGCCTGTATCAGCAATACTGTGGCCAGGACAGTGATTGTCCCTCTGTACTTGGCACTGGTGAGGCCACACCTCAAGTGCTGTGCCCAGTTCTGGGTCCCTTGCTACTGGAAAGGCACTGAGGTGCTGGAGTGTGTCCAGAGAAGGGCAATGGAACTGGGGAAGGCGCAGGTCTGTTGGAAAGCAGCTGAGGGAGCTGCTGCTGGGGGTGTTTAGCCTGAAGGAAAGGAGGCTCAGGGGAGAGTTATCACTCTCTACAACCCCCTGAAAGGAGGGTGTAGCCAGGTAGGGGTCAGCTTCTCTCCCAGGAAACAAATGATAGGAAAAGCTGAACTACTCAGTATACAAGAAAACTGATGGAGGGAGAATAAAGGAATATGCATGATCGTGGATTCAGGCTCATGAGTAACTAAGCTGCAATTTCACCAGTTGAAAAGGGTGTAAAGTTTTGGTTCACACTGAGGCAATGTTCCATTTTTGTTTGCTTCTGGGGATTTCAGATGAGGTTTTCTCTTGCAGAGAACTTGTGACACAATCAGAGTGACCTATTTAATACTCATACTGTGGCCTTAAACCACAAGTCATTGTTTGCATGTATAAAATTGAAAACACAAAGAAGGGATGCTGGTGATTAAATATGTGCAATTACGTGGCACATAAATCCTTGTAACTTTTCTCATTGGCAAGAATGCAAAATTCCTCACTCAAGATGTCGGCATTATGCTACTCTTTTCCTTTGACTCTGACTTTTTTTTCTCATGCCATGAAATTGCTTCTCCCTCTTCTTTTCTCCTTTCCTCTTTTTGTCTCTTCTCTTCTAGTAGTCACAGGATACTCTTCTTGTTTGGATTTATTACAGGGTCGATATCCAACCCTAAACTAGAAATACAGAGAAAACAATTTCTCTTGGCCCTGTCCTTGGCCTGCAGAGCCTTTATTATTTGCCTCATTTGTTATTATAGTTAATAGTATTACTACTTATGCCTGCTAATACAGCACAAAAGCAAAATGAATTGATAGTAACGAGAAGCTTTTAGAGGCAATATTTAAGCAATAATGATCCCTGAGTCAAACATTTCCTGGCAGCTAATGACTGGCTGGAAGAGTAAAAGGTCTAAGATAAACCCAGGGGCTCTTAACCCAACCCACTATTAGCTGCCAGGAAATGCCTGACTTAGAGAGCACTGATACTATTATACATCATAAGAACATAAAGAAAATCTAATTGCTTTTCTGCATGTTCGAGAGTTAAAACTGAGTATCAAGTTGCTATGGATTGTTCCCTGCACTTGTATTTTCTTAGGTGCTAATCACCAGAGTAGTTATCAAAATAGAAACTAAAAATAATTAATTTGGAGTCAGTAATGTTATTTGGAGCTGATAAGTCACCCTAATGTGTCAGCCTAGAGAAGTGTTTATTGAATCACACTAAATCATTATATAAATTTAAGTCATCATAAACATGAATATTCATGAGATCTCAAAAGATATGTGTCACACTGACTGTAGACTACATTTTATAGCTTTATACATCTTTGTGCTGACACCAGAACAACAAACATTTGGAAAAGAATAAACGTATTTGCCATCCTCTAACCAATACAAGGTGGAAGTAAACATTTTTCCATCTTCTATGGCTGAATAGATAAGAAAAATTTCTCCAAGCCAGGTCAGGTGCTACTCTAGAATAAAAATAAAGTTTCTCACAATTTCATGACCTAGTGATTCATATGATTTATTGGATGTAGTTTCTCATATTTCAAATGCCTTTGACTTTTCCCCTGAAATGTGCCCTACAGTTTTGTTGCATTGTACATTAATCTTAAGACACCACGCTTCCTTTTCCCACTGCTCCTGCCTCATCCATTTACATCTTCTTGTTCCCTTTGTAAACAAATCTCACCTCTTTTGACAGATGTCCTGGTGTTCTTTGAGACAAAGCTTTGCTTTATTATTTATAAAGGGGATTTGTTGCAACAAATTATTTCCCAGAGTATTGTGTTTGGATGGGAACCACAGCTGGACAAGCAGAGAGAAGGAGCTATCACCTGCAAAATGGAAGGCAATTTGAATAAAGAAGTAGCCCATTTGGAAAATGTTACTCTTTTCCCTCCTGAATGTTTGGGCATTGCAATATTCATGCTGTTTAGTCTAGAGTACAGGTTGCACAGTGCAGCTATTGCCATATTTTTGCTATGAAAATGGGCACTTCCACCTGCCACAGATCAGCTTCACTGTGAAATTTCAAGTGTCCTTCTTTTCTGGATATTATCCAAAGGCTTTGTTTTTCTACATATACATTTTTGTTCCAGTGAGCTCAAAATTTGTTCTTGAGTAAATGGTTTTTTTTTTTTTTTTTTGTGATTTGTATATCCTCTGCTGATTTAAAGACCTAGAGAAAATAGAAAGTTAGTAAATCAGAGCAAATCCAGGAGGATTATACAATTCAGATAGCACATGCTTAGTTAGGGAAACATATCTGGACTGAAATGAAGAAGAGACATTACAATGTGCAGGTTCACACCTATAAAAGACAAGGAAACAAGGAAAAGTCTAGCTACAGTCTTTTCCTACTTGTCTCCCTACCCTTACAACCATATTTAGAAGCAGTATGCAAAGAAATGTCTGTTGACCAAAACCAGGTTGAGTCCAAAAATCCTGAAGTTCCTTGATACCTGTTAAGCTACAAAATCTACCATATATAAACCCCGTGGCCAGTTCTATGCTTGAACATCTGGAATGCATATCTTGGTTCATTAGCAATTAACAATAATGCAGATGCTGCTACTCAGTGACTTTTTAGTACAGATATTTAATCTGTAATTCATTTAAGGATGTTCCAGCTGTCACAGAAAGTTACATTTAACACCTGCTTTCCAAGATGCCATATTTCCTCTGAAACCCAGTCAGAATCTTGGTTCTTCAGCACCAGCGGGTACAGGGTAGAAACTCTTCTGTCATCTCTTTAGTCTCCACATGGATTTGTAAATGTGTCCCCAAAAGTACCATTACCACAGACAGCACAAATGATCTCTAAGTGCATCTGTCATGTGAGACAGCCCAAGCTGTTGCCAGTCATAGGAGTTCAACACCAAGGGCAAAGCATGGCCCAGAGTCCGTCGCCTCTCTGCCCCTGCTTCTCTTTGCCACAATAATCTACTAAATCAAACGCCCCAAGAGCACTATTAATAATTTCTCAACATGGTTCTTTCTTGAGCTGGTAAAACCATAAAGAAACCGTTGTCTAGTGTTGGTTTTGTCCTATATTCAAGTTTCATTTACTTCCTGTGTTGCTAACTCCTTTTAGATAAGTGTGGAAAACCACTGAATCTAGATCAAAAAGAATATTTTTGCACACAGACTTAAAGGTCGAGTCTTACACAAAACTTGTTTCTTTGAACATGATGTACTTTACTTATTTTGGATTAGTATAAAGGGCTGGAACTGACTCTTACTGATTTGAGTTATCTACTTATGATCACTGTTGCTTAAATCACAATGGCATTTTCTTTAGTTCCAGCTTCAAGGATACGACCTGCTTCTTGCTTGGAATGACAGGTTTTGCATGAGAAATCACTAGCACAAGGTGTAAGTGCAAGGTCTGCCTAGTGCAGTGGGTTAATGAACTAGCTTTGTGCCCTGGGGGACAATGAACTTGGCGCTGGTTTTGATCACAAATGGAAGACTAGTAGATCTGAACTGGTCTTTTTTCATCTGTGCAGTGCAACATCCACATGGTACTTCTGTAGGGACAGTTTGAAATTATTATAATGATTTAGTTATTCATCACCCAGTACCAGACTTCAGTCAGCACCTCACAAGCCTCAGGCATTGAGCCCACCAGGAGGTGGCAGGAGGTCTCAAGCTGGTGAGATGCTGGCGGTCCAAAGACAGCAGCAGGTCCACAGCATCATCCTTTTCATCTTTCTGGCAAAGTCACACACCACACCAAGACTTAGAACTGTCCTATTTGCCCCTTCTGGAAAAACTTTACCCCTGATGAAGCTTAACTAATATGGAACTGAGCATGAATTATATCTTTCCTTTGGAAAAAAAAGTCAGCTAAGCACTACACAATTACAAGGAACTAGGATGATTGGAGACCCTGGAAATATAAATACCTTTCTGACACCAGTGTACTAACATCTATTTGAAACACCAGTGATTGCTAATCAAGTGCCTGAGAAATGTTTTCATGGATCATTTCCCTATCTGGATAGCTGTTGCACAAGCACAAAACAAAACAAAACAAAACAAAAAAGTTTTCCATCACTAACTTAATAATATTTGACAGTGTAAGAATGCAAATGTCTTGTGGACAAGAATACACGGCCCATAGTTTCATCCCTGAGAGTAACCAGATGTGAGGCAAGCCTAAGAAATGGTGTATACACATGGAATGATCTTTTTCCTGAAAGTTTTTCAGATTCTAATAATGCAGGCAGAGACTGGGAGATGGTAACAGACAACAAGACAGGCAGTGATTTCAGATATCAAATGATTATTTATCTGCTGTAGACCTCAAAATTAAGGACATTCTTAAGGAGGTTGTGTAATTCTGGAGACCAGCCCCCTTGTTCTGGAAGGGGAAGGAGGACTACGTTCACAGAACAAAACAGGCCAACCAAAGTAAATCCTGTTGCTCCCCCTAGGCCTGGGGTGGGGCTTCCAGAGAAGCTGGCTACATGCAGAATACACGTGCCACCAGCTGTTTTGCTCCCCTAGCTTTCACTCTCTACAGAACCTAGAGGCCATAGGACTGCTCATAAATATAATTTATCATATTGCAGAAGTCAAGGCATGCTCCTTGGACTTCTTGCAAAACATGACAAGGTGTGCAGAGGTTCTTTGTTTCTGATAGTTTTGCACATGTATATTAAACCTTTCTTTCTGGTAAGTGTTTAAGATGTGACTCAGATGTGCTGCATATGAGAAAGCAAAATGCTTAATGAAACTGCAGAAGGGTAGAGTTTAGAAGTAAAAAGCTAGGACAAAAACACCTTTAAGAGAAGGTGCACCAAGTTATCTTTCTATTCCTAAGCCAGTATAGATAGTCAGTTTCCAGACTACAATGGAGAAATCTTCTTGGTTTTGTTGAAAGAATAAAATTGAGCTAAACAAGTTTCATCTATTTTTCAAAGTGAAAGGAAATACAGTGTCTGGATTTTAGCATCAATCAATAAATATAACTACAGTTTAATACAAATGTTGCTTTCCATTACTTTATGCTGTAACAACTTAATTTGATGTGAAAGCTGAAAGCATCAAGAATCAAAGCTCCTGTAAGGCACCAGATATTCAACATGAGTTCTCTTCAGGCTCACTGCTACAAAAATGCATGAAAAAGAAAGTTCCCATGAGTGGTGTGTTGGAAAGCAGGAGATAACTGAATGTATAAAATTAACTCAATTTCATGGTATTGAAATTTACATTGGAATAGACCTACCTACAGTCTAATCTGGACCCTGGGGTGTGTGTTGCATTAATATTTCTATTATTTAAAGGAATAGGCAGTAGGAACCTTAGGCTTTTAATAATAGTAAACTCTACATAAAAATGAATGCACACACAACTTCCAATTCAGCACCATAAAACAAGATATTCCCCCTTTTTACTATAATTTCCCCCCACAATTATTTAAACTAGGATTTTCACTGCAAATTACATTTCCATTTACTGTTACTATCCCCTCATTTAAGTATGTATTTATGTCAGTGTCAAAAGCACGCTAATGCATTCTTCCTCAGCTCTTTTTAAGGGAAATTATGGGCAAGTTTTCTGCATGAAAGTTAATTCTCCATGTCTGATCATTTTCTAATAATGTTTACCTGAGTGCAAGTGCAAGACAAATTTGAAGTTCTGGTTGATTTGGATTCTTGACCCTTAGCAGTAGAAGATTAATTTCCTGGGACATGGGTGGAGATCTGCTGGAGAACTACTTCATCTACTGGAGCTGCAAGTATGAAACATTTCTGAAGGTGAGAGCTTTACAAGTTAAGGCAACTGCAGCTAATATGCTGATAGTATGCAGGTGATTCTGTCAATGTCATCGAAGGACACCCTTGACAGATTTTGTACAAATGAAGTTATGTTAATTAAAGCTGCTGCCCTTTATTCTCCTCTTAGCAGTGTAGCAGTCTGGACTTTGTAACTGATGTCTCCTAAAACTGGTCATTCTGTCTTCTGGTCAAGAGTAGTTTGTACTGGGATAATTGCCCATGCAGAGTAAACTAATTCAACCTTGACAGCCTTGGAGCTTTGCATCCAGCTGCTGCCCCTGGACAAGACCCAGGTATATGTCTCAGAGGTCTTCTGTGGATGCTGAAGTTTGAATCAGTTTTTGAAACAGATTTCGTGGCTTAGTTTGTGCTTTCAGAACCACTATAAGGCAACAATGAAACAAGATTTACTCATGAAGTTTTTCTGAAGAAGTTACAGCACTGA
Source organism: Urocynchramus pylzowi (assembly GCA_013397555.1). Taxonomy (NCBI): domain Eukaryota; kingdom Metazoa; phylum Chordata; class Aves; order Passeriformes; family Fringillidae; genus Urocynchramus; species Urocynchramus pylzowi. The sequence continues at coordinate 731,348 of VZRH01005843.1, forward strand.
AAATAAACTTGTATACCAAAGGTTTAGACTTCAGGATAGACACAAGTGAAGGAATCGTGTTTTATTTCAATGAAGTGCTTAGAGAATTCATTATTTTTAGCTACTATTTTGGAGTCAGAGACAATTTTGTACTTTATATTGCCCACAAGTGCAGGAGGACATTTAATGTGATAAACTGGTGGTTGAAAACTATGATAACAGTAAGTAATGGGGAAATTGAGGTAAGGAACCAAGCATGAACACTAGGACAGACGTAGAGCAAATTTCAGAAAACCCAAGTGATTATGCTGAAAATTAACTTCACAATTAATTAAGTTCTCTGCAGGGAGACAGACTATGGCTAATCCCCTCTTGAAATTTTTTAGTTAGCTGGCTGAAAAACTGGCTGCAGCTATTTGACCCGGGACAACAAAACATTTCTTTAGAGATAGTAAAAGTCAGAGCAAGAATATTACATACTGCAAATGAAAACATAATTACATAATTACATAGCAATTATTACCCTTAGCAAAGAGAAAAATTTTTCACAACTAAAACTAAGTGCATTCACTCCCTTGACACTTGACTGCCCTTCAGGCAGTAACCAGCCACCTTTGGGAGATTCCCAATTGCTTTCAATGAAGTCCTCTTTAATTCCTTTGAGATACTTCCAAGGACCTGCAAAACATGGAATTCCTAATGTTCCCCTGAAATCTGCTTCAAATGTGTATATCATCAACACTGGAAAGCTTGCAGGGCTCAGAAGCTGATCAGGAGAGAAAACTGCCCCTGAGTGGGAGTGAGGGGGGCTGGGGGAGGATGCCTCTCCACCTGCACCCAGAGGCATGGCAGGGCTGGCCAGCCACAGCCAGAGAGTAACACTGGAGCCCTGCAGAGCACCTGTGTCCACCTTGGAGAAGAGGAGAGGAGGGAAGCCAACAAGGAGTATCCTGATTTGGCTATAGCAAGCTCCAGGTGAAGGAATGTGGGAAACAGGAGCAATATGCCATCCATCATTTAAACATGCACGTGCACATTTCCATGCACATCATGAGTGCCAGTGGGATGCTCTGCAGCCCCAGACAGTCATCTCTAGATAAATTCTTTAATGTGCATAACTATCCCATGTTTAGTGTGAATAACTACCCCATATTAGCTTAGAAGACCAGGTGATGGGTCCATGGCTTACCCAGGGCATTTTGGTAACCACTGCTACACACAACTTGGATGTTTCAGTACCTGCTCCTCTGTATGCTAGATCATTTTAGAGTGAAGGTGGAATTCACTAAATTCAATATTGATATCAAAAAATCTCTGAGAATAAAGAGCTCCCCCTCACTATTCGTCCAAATATCGTAGGAGTGCCAGAAATTCAAAAGCCTCTGCTAGATAGGATGGAGAATATAAAATGAGAAACATAGCAAAACAAAACTAAAACCAAAAAAACTTATCAAGCTGATACATTCAGGATTCAAGCAGAAAACAAAGCCACTGATCAAAAAGCTTCAGCTCCTTCTACATATCAGAGTCCTTGCAGGGGCCCCTCAACACTTCATGAAAGGAATCCTCCACTCACAAATCAACAGAATTTCAAAGACAGAGGGAAAAAAAGTGAATTTTAAAGCAGTCAGTATGAAACAGACTTTGTTTCACCATGAGAGCTCCTCCAGGACTGTTGTGCAGAGATGCTGGCAGTCAGGAACAGAGCAGTCCAGGTTCAGCATTTAGGGTTTAGCATTTAGCACTATATGCTACTGAAGGTAATACAAAATAGAGAGTTGGTATATCTTCTGTACAGAGGGTGATGACTGATGTACTGTGATCAACAGCACATGAAAGTGATGATATAAACCAGATACATGAGTTATACTCTAATGAATGAAAAATATTGAGATGTATTTCAAACTACACAACTTTTCTTTCTGCTCTTCAGAGGATGGCATGAAACATCTGTTACTGAAACTGTGCACTGAAGGAAATACAGTGTAATTTATGTCAATGTTTGCACCTCAGTAAGAGGAAATTATATGCTTTAAGCATTGTTTGTTTGCTTGCATGTATGTCAAATATTTTCTTTCCTAATGTTTTCCCTTCAGTGGTANCAGTCACCAGATGTCATTTATATTATCAGGAAAATTCTGTACATATTGAAAGGAACCACTTCTATTTAGATAAGATAGAAGTCATGTCATTACTAGCCCAAAGTTTGGTAGCTACCCTGGAGACAGTGCTTGGTCTCTTAGGTCTGACTGGGTTTGTACAGCCAGTGTGAAAACAATTGTGTGTCAAGGACTATTAGGTCAATGCAATTTTTGCAGTCACAGAGAGTCTCATTTTGTGATACATCTTGTACCTGCAGAAATCTTTTTGCCTGCAAAGTTTTGACACTGCTGTTATACAGATCTGCCAATTGTCCAGAGATTTTTAAGTACTGAGTTTGTCCAGGGATTTTTAAGCACTTTAGATAGTGTGAATTTCATTATTGTACAGTTAGAGAAACTGAGGCACAGGTAAAATATCATGTGTCCGGAGATAAGATACAAAGAAGACAAAGGAGATTAGGTAAGGAAAAGAGCTCACAATAAAAAAAAATTCTTGATATTATGACTTTCTGGTTCACACGTCAGTCATGCTGCTCACTGAACCATACATCCACCTCTTTTATTGCAGGTGTTGTGCGGTATGTGTGCTACAGGAGATTAAACAGAACCCCATAAAATTTCCCTGAAAGTTTATCCCATAGGATTTTCACTACTACATGTAGTAAAAAACCCCAAGATTTGTGACACTGGCTGTTGCAACTAACTGGCTTGAACATAATACTATGTAATATGTCTGGCTTGTATCATGTAACGTGGTGAGATTCAAAGACTACATAAAGAAGCTACCACCCTCTGCAGGAGCTGGGAAGGGCTGCAGGGACCCCACTTGTTCCAAGGAGGGGCACTGCTTCCATGTGATCCCTGGAGCACTGCTGTCTCTGTTTTGCAAAAGGAAACCCAGGAGGAGGGATGTGTCAATGCCACAGGGTGTGGTGGAGCAGTGGTCAGGGTGCTCAGACAGTTTGTTGGCCAGGATGCAGCGAGGAGGGATCTGCTGACCCTCGGGCACCAGGAAAGCAGATGGTGAGATCCAGGCTGGGGTTTGGGTCTAGCTTTATTTTGTGCAGAACCTTGTGGCAGGCAACTGGGGGCTGAGCCAGGGTGAAATTACTGGCTATGTAAACATGCCTGGCTGCAGAAAAGGCTGTGTGAGGACAACTTCAAATGGAACCAAGTCTCAAACCTTTCTACTCCTTTGCCTGCTCCTACAAAGAGGCTGCTCTTTCTCTGCCTGGCCCATGTCAATGTTTTAACAAGTAACAAATGTCACTTAATGCAAGAAACCTTTGAAGATGAAAAGTGTTTTCTGAATTGCTTAAGTGTCATAATTAGTAAGGAAAGTACTGAATTGTTTTGTCTAGAAGGCAAGGAAAGGACAAATGTCAAAAAATTAATCGTATGGAGGGTTTTTGCATGAGCTGTACATTGATAATATTGTGGTAAAATTCCTCGTCACAAGTGAAAGAGAGCTCACACAATTGCACTGATTAAAACTCAGGAGGATTTCATGGCCAGGTGCTCACTGCAAGATATGAAACTTTTGGCTAATTGGTTTTATTCTCTAAAACTCTAAAGAGATAGAAAACAGCTAAAAATGCTGTTAAAACAAAACTTAAAAGAAAGACTCTTGGTAGAGAATACACACATGTGGGCTATTACTCCTCTTTTCTAAATTAATCCTTGGAGAGCCAGGGTGGCACAGTAAGAAATTTGTAGTTTCATGTAATTTTGGTGTGAAGCCCAGCAAAACTTGGCAGATATAAAAATGGATTTGTAGTATTTAAATGCAAGCGGTTTGGCATTTTTCCTTGGCCTTTTCAGAGTAGCTTAGTTTGGTAATGAAACTGTTTAATAAATGGAAATACTTTGCTCAAAATAACTAAGGAAAAAGGTGAAATTATCCCTGAATTTTAATTATACATTTTATTTCAATTTTAAAACAAAATTGTATTCCATGCAGTACGTCTCAGAGAGGGCAATAAGCTCTTCTGGAGGCAGCAGTGTCTTCTTGCTCTGTCATTTTACAGAACCTCATGAACTTTTTACATATACAAGTGAATTTCTTCAGCTTGTAAGCAATAAATAAAAATGTGGAGCCTCTCAATCAGAGGAAGATAGATCTAAGAAAAACCTCATACATAGTCAAAGTCAGATTGAAATTCTGAGAGTACATGGAGGAGAGAGAAAACATTTTACTTCAGCTGTAAACTGAAAGTCAGACAGAACTGTTGAATCCACTGTTACATGAACTTCAATCTTTTTGAACTCATTCTTTAGTTTGCACTATTTGTAAAACTTCTGATTAAAAAGTAATGACAAAGTACTGAAATTTATTCCTTGTTTGTGTCCAGTGAGCTGCTTGTAGCTTTATGAAAACAAAATACTTTTATTCTTTTCCAATTAGTATATGAAAAGAGCTGGAAGAATGGATCAGATCTTTTTCTGACCTATTATCAACAGAATAATTGAAAAACCACTGATCTCAGAATCCTTGCTTCTGGTGAAATGTAAAGGGCAAAATGTCACTTTCCAGTTGAAAGGTCTTTTTGGAGCCAGATGTCATGAAATATTTTAATGTTACATGTAAATGGCCCAAACTAAGAGGTGCCGAGATGAATAAAATGCCTAAGAAATCATGTATTTTATTTCATTTTCAAAATAGAAAGCTGCCTTAAATTAATTTGTTTATTTTCTTTACAATATGAACCTGACTTACATCCTAGATTCAGCCTTCTTTTTTCCAAAACTGAGTGATATACAAAAATGAATTATTGGCACTTTTGCATATTGCTTTTTTGGGATTTTACAGAGTAATACACACAACACAATATTATTCTCCAGTGTGTAAAAAATGTGGAAAGCTAAGAAATACCTCCTCTTGTTTCTGCATGCAAGAATTTAAAAAGTAACAATTTGTTGTATCATACATTTAATAACCATTCCCTTCAATTTATAATTCAGCCTTCTCACCAGGAATTTGAAAGAAAAACATGCCAATTCCATTTGTTCTGTTGTGCTTAACTACAAGCCACCACATGCTTGTGAGACAGTGCAAACCTGAAACTTCACATGTGAGCTGTACTTTCTCTTCACAATTAAAAAAATTAAAAAGCACAAAAGTCATTCCTATTCCTACATCCTTTGATTGTACTTTCTAAAAGTGGTAATGGTATCAAGTTTGTCAGGAATACAAATATTTTAAAAAATGAAATGCTGTGGTGACTTTTTATGAGCATATTTTCCTTCTGTGACAATGCAGTCAAAAGAATTTAAATCAACTCACAACAGAGGTAAAACTTTCAAATTCTTCAGGGCATGGTAGAGAACACTTGGAAAAGGTAAGAACATGTCTCATTTGTTGTTGAGCACTAGTGGTTTCCATTTGGAGGCCCGTATTTGGATAAGATTAATCCTACATCAAAAAGATACCACGACAGAAGCAAACTGAAAACACATTTTAGGCAAATTCTTTTTAATTTCAGCTTCTGTGGTTGTTCTTACAGACAATTGATTTCAGAAGCCAAGTTGAATTTTACTTCTGTGAAACTGGTTTGTACAAACTATGGTGGTGTTATGGGAATCGGACTCTCCCCATTCTTCTTTGAGACCTCCAAACAGCAGCAGTTACCTGAAACTGTAATAAGTCAAAAAACACATCTATAAAGAAAGCTTTCAGTTGAGCAAACAAAATCATCTCAGTCTATGTTGCAACAAAGTGTTTTGAAAACACAAAAATACCTGACAGTCACTTTGTTCACTAGCAGGTTAAAACTAAAGGATACCAAGATGCCAGAACAAAGCCTGCACCTTATTTACATTTGCCAGTGTAATATTTACATGATACATCAATTAGCTTTAAAGCATTCATAACTTTATTTAACTTTCATTCACGAGAATAGTGTAGCCCTTGGTGATTTCAGCAAAGGTGGAATCTACCTCTTAGCAAATGGAGATAACAAAAATTTGTATAAAACAGGAAAGCTATAAAATATAAAGAAGGAAAAAAAAGCTATTGTAGTTAAGATGAAGAAACTATAGGAAATAAAAACCAGCTTCCAAAGCCTTCAATTGACTTAGCAATTTCAAAGCAGATTAGAATTTGGTCAAAGGTGAAAAAAATCCAAACCAAATTCCAAATTATGAACACAAATGATAATTGTGAAGGAAAGCTATGCTAAAGATTAGCAAAAGCTCTCAAACACCTGAGGTGGAAACTTTTTGGGTGACTTGTGAAACATCTTTCCCACTGGAATTTCTTTTCCAAGGCCTTAGGGAAGCAACATCCGTTTCTGTTCAACAATAGAGAGATGACTTACACAGTCTACTTGACATCAAAACATGCGTTTCTGTAAATCACAGTATACTCAAAGAGACAACAGAGTAACAGCAATTGAGTGACAGACAGGGAAACTTAAGTTTACACAGAGACTCAGTGCAAGACCTTCCTGTCCACTGCAACCTACCATGCCTCTTCTTGTTCCCCCCACAGCAGCTGAGAGAGTCAGTCCATTCCTCCTGTCTGCTGCACTGCTGGCTTTGAGGCCGTGTGAAAGGTGAGGTAATGTCACCTTGCTGGGAGCCCCTCTGAAAGCTGCAAAGAAGGAACTTGACCTGACTTGACAATGTCAGCAGAAAAGACCAGGAGTCTGTCTCAGCCAGAATTCCCTGCCGTGCTGTGGAGCAGACACCCTCAGCCGCCCCTCTGGTGTTTTGGAAAGACACAGGTATCCAAGTGTGACCCTTTATCAGCAAGTGCTTGTGCTGGATGGGGCCAAGCCATGCTTTCTGAATGGCCATTCTTAACCTTGGCTGGGATCCATTTGGATGAACCATTTCCTCATGCAAATCCCACAGGAAGGTTGACAGTAAATCCTCATAGAGAGCTGTGACTTAGGAAGGGCTGAACTCATGTGGACAGCTCCTGAGCTGCTGCAGGCTGGCCTTGTCTCCAGTGTTTGCACCACTGATGGTTTCCACATCTCCACTCACTCTGCACCAATATCTTCAGAAAATGGTCATTCTTTGTGCTATCATGGTAAAGTAGTATTCATAATTAGCAGTATAGGTGCTTTTTTTTCCCAACATCCTTTTGAGAAATAGGGCTGGAAAAGCTGGAAATAGGCAGGGGGGGCTGGGGGAGGTGTGCACACACACATACATGCGTAGAGAGACAGACACACAGTCCAAGCTGCTTCATACAAAACAGGGAAAAAACACCAGCTTTTACCTAAGGCTTGGAATTTGCTGTTTTGGCTTTCATACTCCACTCACTTTCTTGCCAAGCTCAAATTAGATCAGAATAAAAAGAATTGCAGGATTTTTATGAAGGTAGTGTGAAAAACGTGTTTCTATTTCTCGGTTAGGAACAGGGAAGATCCCTGTATGCCCACTGATGATGGATGGTTCCTCTCATCATTGAACAAGGACTTTATTGTATATTTATGGCAACTCTGCTATGCAGTATTTCAATACTTACGGGGGTTTTAATGTCAATTTGAATGAGATTTAGAACAAGACTTGGCATAATGAAATATTAATTAATATTATTAGTAAAATACAATTTTTTAAATCGGTATTTCTCTCTACACATGTAATGAAACTTTTTAAATTTTTTATTGTGTTTTCAAATATATTTTCTTTTTTTTCTTTTATTTTAAATAATTTGTGGGTTCTAACTACACAGTTAACAGCATAAAATATTTGACACTCTTCAGCCATATGAATATAAAAATATGTACTTGAGAGTGAAATCTGTACCCAAAACCACTTCATTTAAAAGAAAAATAAGATTTTAGATAACTGTAATAAGAACTTGTAGCCAATTTTGGCATGCTGTCAGAAAGCCATGGTATATGATCTTACAATAAAATGCATGCTACTCTTCACAAAAAAGTGAATTAAATCAGGAGTTTTCCCTCTGACTTCATAATATCCTTATTCTTGTTGGTTTATTGAGCCTGTATCTTCTATTTTCAGATTTTCACGTGTCTCCATACATCTTTGCCCATAAATTTCACAACTCGCCTCTGCCATCTTGTGGGAAAATATGTGTTGCTGCTTCTTCACAAAAAGGTGAAGAAAACTCATTAAACACAATTTGTGCTCTGAAGACATTCCTAGCAGCTAGCAGAAATATAGTACTTCATATTCAAGTCAAAAGTCACAAGAAATCATACATTTACCATGAAATAAAAAATTTACCATGAAATTAAAACCCCAAAGTACTAATTTCAATAATAACTAAGTATTTGCCAACATCATTAAAACATTTTGTTCTCCTTTTATTATAAAACTCAAAGGGTATTACATTAAACATCTAGTAACATAATTTCTATACACATACAGCACATTAATGTACTCTATAAATTGAAGAAAAAATGTTTTGACATTTATGAAATGCCTTGAGATAGGAAAACAGGAAATGTGCTTTAAGACTTTAATTTCTTTTTTTGGGAGGGAAAATTTTTAGAAAACACTTCAATTTTTAACAAACTGCATTTTATTATGTTTGTTGTTGTTTTCAAAAAAGCACCAGCATATGCTGATAAAGAACAAACTTTACAGGTATCATTAGAAATTTACAAGGTTTCATTTCAATGTATGACATCTTAAAAAGCAGTAGAATTGCAAAAATATGTCAACATCTTACAAAAATTATCTTCCAAAATTTGCATGATCACAATTTTTTTCTGGACCATGCATCTAGGGGTATGTTTTTAACAAGGTCAGCAGTGGGACTATAAAAGGCTGTCTGCTCCCTCAGTTGATGGAAGAGGTACCACAGCAGGCTATAGCACAGCCCCACTCTGGTTTGTGTGGACAAGAGAGATGTCAGTGCAGGACCCTGAGCTCACTGAGCTCTCACAGCAGCTGCAAAAGAGGAGGCAGGTCTCTGCAGCAGGGGATAGGCAGACAGAAAAGAAATTTGTGCCTCCCCTCTGGCAACAGCAAGGTTTGAACAGCTGTGCCATCCCCAGGTGATTTCACTATTTCTATTCAGCTGCAGGTAGGTCTAGTAGTTGGGAGGGACATGGACACACTTGGAAGGTGGCATGCTGCATTGTGAAGGGACCAGATTTTTTGTAGTTCCACCCCAGTTTTTAAATGCATTCTTTCATTTAGGTAGACATCAAAATACACTTTCTGGTAGGTTGAATACTCTTGCAGCTGCTGCTCCAGGCTGATTTGGTATTGCAGAAATGTTGACAACAGTCTAAGGTATTGCCTTGTGAATTACTCCCCATTAAAGGACCAGACTCAACAATGTTCTCTGTCTGGTTGACTCGCTTCAAATACCTTAAATCCAGGTGACCCGGTCTCAAAAGTCCAGGTTTGCTGTTGACTGGCTTTGTCAAAATACCAGGACCTGTTGTTTTAATACTGGGTATAACAGATCCTCCACTCCTGCAACTTACTCATCCTCAATGTCCAACAAATACAGATGTGTTTAGACTGGATGCACTAAGAGAGCACAAGGAAATTGGCCTGTTACCCTGGTCACTGTCCCTCAGGCATAAAACTCAGCTTTCAGCTGTCTGTGTAAGTCTGCAAGCTTGTCCACTTTGTAGTGATGCTCCTCTCTTCTTTCACTTAGAAGCCTATTTAACTCAAAAAATACTCAAATCCATATGACTGTGGTGCATGATGGCCTTTAGATGTGAACTGTACAAAGAGAAAGATTAGCCAATGTAAGATTTCTGTATTTTCTGCCATGAAAACATGGGCAGCAGCACCCAGGAGAATGATGGAAAGACTGTGATTTGAAGAACGTCAGATCTTAAGGCAGCAACTGGACAAAGCAACAGTAAATTTGGGGTCCCTCCCATGCCTTTGAGTCTTGAATTACATCCTGGAGTATATATTTCCTTTGTTCATGAATGGAGACGGATAGGAACTAGTAGTTCTTATTGCACAACATATTTTTAATTATAAAACCCACCTTTTCGACTTTTGCATTGAGGTCAAGTTAAAACTTTTCTGTGTACATTTAACAGGAGGATGAGAAAAATGAGGGAATGAATGTGAAATAAAAGTGCAATTAGCTCATCTCTCTTTTTGCATATGTTTCATAAATTCCCCTTATAGTCATTTCCTTTCTGGACCACTGACTATGTATTGATACAATCTGGAAAGTCTTCAGGAGTGTAGTTATATAGAGCTTCAGGTTTTACTTGTCGCTTCCTGGGAAAAGAAAAAAAAAATTAAATCATCATTTATTTGGAAAAATGACAAACTCTTTTGACTTTGTCTGAAAAACAAGCAATGAAAGAAAAAATAGGAACAGATAATGTCTTTGCTTTGTTCCCTCCAAATTTTTCTCTGAATTTGAATGAAAATCACAAAAGAAGACAGAACATTGCCTTCTGCTTATCCAAGAGGGAAATGGAGCAGTTTATTTAAACAAGTGTCTGCAGCTTTATCATTCACTCACCAGCAGCTGTCATTGTTATGGCACAGCACGATGGAAGAGACTTCCTAAAAGCCAAATGAGTCAAATAAACAGCGAACAAGAGAGTCATCTTACAAAGAGCTACCCAAGGCCAGAGAGAAATTCAGGCAAATGATTTGCTCATGGGTGTGCATGAAAGCACATTTCTCAGCTACTGCTGAATGCATGTTCACCAGTTTCTGACAGCTCCTTGTTGGGTCGGCTGTGTGGTGTCAGACTGGGTTACTGCTGCACCAGTAAACCACCATGAACCCCTTAGCAACTTGTGGGTGCAGCAGGTTGCTGTACTCCTGCATGGACGTGGCCCATAACTAAGCCTGCAAGTCAAGATTTAGACATTGGGAAAAAAGGTGAAAGGAACTGTGTGAAAGATTAGACTTGCAAATCTCAAAGTACAAGGTGTCAGTCTAGTCATGTCAAAACATCTGCTTAGAACAACTCATACAGTAAATGTAACATATTATAGAGAGGAATCATGAATATGCAATCAGAACAAAACAGTTTCAGAGCCTGATTGTCACCTCTGTCAATTCCAGCAGTCAATTTCTGTGATGTTGTCTTGTCATTTTGACAGTGATTATACTTTTGTGTGGTGTATTGCAGATACTACACTTCAGTTGTTTACAAATAAAATGGTATCTTACACTTTCACTATAAGAGTAGACTATTTAAAGTAAGAAAAATACCCCTCCTAATAGCACTTTCACCAAACTCATCATGCATGAGATGTATTCGAGAAAATCATCCTCTGTCACAGCTGCAAGATGTGACCAACTCTAACAAAATCAAGTCATGCTGGCAGTTTGCAAACAGTATCTAAAACCAATGTGAAGGATTTCTCAGCTACTAATGCTCATATCAGAACTTTTTTTTACAAGTAAGCAAGACATTTTTAAAGAAATCATTAACAATTTAAGCTTTTAAAAGGAATTTATTTTAAATACAGCAAGTTATAAACACCTGTTACCTGCCTGAACTGTTTATAGAGCTCCTGTATGCAATGTTCATATTTATAAACATCTTTGTTCATGATGCTATACACTGACTGTTCACTACATCACAGTGATACAGAACAAGACAAGATATTTTAAAGACAATTTAATAAAACTGTAGAATCACCATAACAAAAGAGGTATGTAGCAATCTTTATTTAATAACTACTTACAAGACACTCTATTTTTAATAATAAATATGTCAGTATATCCTCATCATTCAGTTTGTTTGGCATGGAGATTAGAGCATATCAGGGATATATATCTCAGTTGTCAATAATTATTACACCATAAATATCCTCCCAAGTTCTAGTTATAAGGGACTTTCAGAGATCACAATGTAGACTGTATCAGCTAATTTAAAGAAAATACAATAAAATATTAGAAACTCCTTTATTATTTTTTTCTGCATTTGTTGTCTCTGTGGTATCAAATCAAGAATCTTTTACTGGTGATGACTTTAGACAGAGTTCCACGTAGATACAGTATCAGATTTATTCCAGGTATTAAATTTTTAATCAGGGGGTTTAGACATTGTTCTAGTAATGACATATTGGAGATGGTATGAGTAACTGTGTAATAAACACTGCCATGAGAAATGCACAGAATTCTGGACTAGTTATATTTTCAGTGCTAACTTTTAGTGACCAAATATGACATCAGAACTCTGAGCAATTAGAGCTTTCATGTAAGAATTCTGAATGAAACTATTTGATAATTAGATGATAAAAAACATTTCAGAGCATTTGGCCTTAGAATTTTTACATATTCTTCATTGGTGGTTTGACAAGGAAGTGAGTTTTTGGGAAAGTAGGGGTCAAACCAATCAGTGGCCAGATGTGAATATTGGCACCTGGTGTGGCCACTGCGGACCTGGATACACCTCTGAGAACACACAGGGGTTAAAAAGCAGAGCATTGCCAGGGAAATGTCCTCTTTGGGTCCACCAGGGGAACAGAGCTGACCTCTCCTGCCCAGCTGTGTCTGGGTGGGGAGGGGGTGAGCCATGCAGCCGGCCGGGGCTGAGGCAGGCCAGGCCAGAGCCCTGAGGGACCCTGGAGTGCTTTGGGCAGGCCAGGCCGGAGCCCTGAGGGACCCTGGAGTGCTTTGGGCAGGCCAGGCCGGAGCCCTGAGGGACCCTGGAGTGCTTTGGGCAGGCCAGGCCGGAGACAGAGACAGAGACAGAGACAGAGACAGAGACAGAGACAGAGACAGAGACAGTCGGTGCCAGCTCCAAGTGTGCTATCTGTGCTGGCACCTCGGGCTGAGGAGGAGAAGGGCGAGGGCAAGGAATGAAGAAGGTGCCCAGCCGCGGTCAGCTAGCTGTGGGAGTCAGATGTTCCGGCAGACAGCGGAACAGCTGAGACTGTTCAGTCTGTTCAGACTGTTCAGTCTCAGACTGTTCGCTGACTGAGACAGACAGCGGCTGAGATTTTAACCCCTTCCTGGACAATGGAAGCCACAGAAGCACTGATCCTCCCTAATTTGAAGAAGAGAGAGATGGAAATGAGCAAGTGGAGAGAAAGTTCGAGTAAGTAAGAAAATGTCAGCAGAGGATGGGAAGCGTCCTGGATGGAGGAGATGATTGGAGTGGCTTTTGGCTGGACTTTTCTCTTGCATAGCCACGGGACAGAGCCGATTTCTTCCTATAATTTAGAGACTGCATCTGGGGGGAAGCGATGGCTGGAAGAGTGCAGTGTGTCAGATGAAGATGTGATGGAACAGAGATGGATGAGGAGGGTGAGGTGTAGCCCTCTGCCTTCAGAGGATGAAGGAGAGCTCTGTTCCTGAGAACCCCAGGCCCCAGGGGAGTGAATATGGGGGGGACTGCTGTCCCAAATGTGAGAGAGACTGGCACTCTTCTGGAACTGGGCAGAGCATCCTTAAAAAAGGAAACCCAAGAAGGAGTTTGGATCCATGCTCGGTGGTGAGAGCACTGAACATAGAAGGAAGATTTGCACCCTGGCAGATTTTCCCTGGATGGCTGCCAGGTGTGCCGATGGAAGCGCAGGAGGGTTCGACCGTGCTTCCGGGGGGAGGCCTGTGGTGCAAGAGGGAGACTCCTCTCTCCTCCATGAACTGGAGTTGGTTGTGTGTGAGGGCTGGTAATGGACTGAGAATTGAGTGTTCAAGGGGTGGTTGCTGGATTGGGAAGGTAAAGCCTTGACTCATGGTGTGATGGAGGAAAGGCAGGGGAGGAGGAGTGGTTTGAAGACTTCCATTGTGGATATTGTGTGTGTATGTTTTTTTTCCCTTTTGTGTTTGTAGTAGATGTAATAAAGTTGTATTCCTTTATCCCTGAGATGATGAAGCCTGCTTTGCTGTATTTTGGGTCACATCTCACAGTAGCCATTCTGGGAAATATACTTTCATGGGGGGCACTGGCATTGGGCCAGGGTCAACCCATGACAGTTACCCATCAGCACAGCTGAACAGCAGCTGTGAAAATAGGCAGGGAGGACAATAAATCCTGACTGAAATGCAAATTTTTTGAACCTACTGAGAATCTACATGGCCAGTAAAAGAAATCTGTCCATACAGAACCAACAGTGAATAAATCACTTCTATGTTTGTTATCTCTACCAGTTTTTCTCATGTGGTGCAATTTGAATCACACCCCTTAATTAATGACAGTCAGAACAAAGCACAGAACAGTACCTATTTCTAGACTTCATAACACAAATAGGCGTTCACTCAACGCCTCTACATCCATTATGAGTAAAATACTTGTACCTAAATGAACCTTCTGGTTTGCCAGTAAGTTTAATGCTGACAGTCTTATTCATGTTTAGTCTTGGCACTTTTCTGCACATGGTAAAGGCAAAAACCACAAAACTTGCCATCAGCAGTGTTAATGTTGCTATCAAAAGTACTCCCAAATATCTGTAACAAATAGAAGGGGTGAAAAGACTTAATGAACTATTACCTCCCTCCTCTGAATAAATTGAATAATTCAGAGATACTTTGCAAGCAAAATATAGCCAACTTAAAAGCATAGTTAATTTAGTAGCTAGCTGTAGTTGTAATACACCAAAAGCACACATGCTGTTACTTCAAGCTCTTCTAATTAAAAAAAGTGTAGAATTACAGAATGACATTGAAGAGAGTCAAAGTTCAGCAACAATAGTATGGTTGTCATGAATGGCACAGGTTTAACAGGAAATGTCAAGAGGAATTTGCTTACCAAGGCACTCTAATTTCTTGAATACTGGTTGTAAAGTACTGCGTATTCTTTCAATGGAAAATACCTCTTAAGTTACTTCAGATTTTGAAGTGTTTGTTTACCAAATGTCATTTCAGGTACCTTTGCATTTTATTTCAACAGATACAGTAGTGACAAATTGTTTCAGATAAATATTTTCTTCCAGTATTTTTTTCCTGTCTGAGGGCTTATTACCACCATCTTTTGGGTCACTTTGTATAGCTGGTTTTAGCTCCACATGCAGACTCTGCATGTAAGATATAAAGACTTTCTAGAGTAAATAAATTCTATAATGACTCAACACACATAAAAGACAGCTAAGATTCAACAGGCTAATAATGCCCATTTACTCACTACCCCCAGAAGACCCCTAAAGGCTATTTAGTGGCTGGGCAGGCATCAGACAGAGAGAAGAATTTGAACCACCAACATCTTCACCAGTAGTATCAAAAAAGAAAAGGAAAGGAAATAAGCTATACGACTGACAGACAACACATTTCATACCAATGGAAGGAAATGCACTTTTTTAGTGCACAATTACCTTGTGAAACTCATTGCCAAGAAATGTTCCTGAGGTCAGAAGCTTGGAAGCACCCAAAGGCATAAATCTCTTCATGCTGTAGGAGTACTCAGGATCATTGTGAACATGACAGGGGCAGCAAACTGTTATCCTTTTGTCCATAACCGAATCAGGTTTGATGAAAAATAACATTTTCTCTGGAGTTTACCCTTTGTTTTTACACTCTTCTGGTGCAGCTGACCATGCCCAGTGTTAAGGAAACTCCCCAGCCCTATCATCCAGGAGCCACTCTGGCAGTCACTCTTGCACCACCTGAGCTGGAACCAAGGTCCCTTCCCAGCTGCAGCCCCCACATTCCCACCATCAGAACAGGTTTCCTTACTGGGGGCACCCCAGGTTTCCCATAGCAGCCTCAGGTGTCCCAGCCATTAAAATAATTTCATCACAGTGCAATAACAAACAGCTCGGGCAGGTGTCTCCGAGGAGGGACCCAGAACAAAGGAAGCCCTGGGCTGTCATCCCCTCACCAGTGCCAGCGTGGGAAGGTCTGGGGTCACAGCTGCTGCCGTGTCTCAGTGTCCGGTCCCTGGCTGGGCACAGGTCCCCGGGCCCTTGCTGTGCCCAGGGCCGGCTCTTCACGGCCTCTTGGCCTGGGCTCCCCCAGCCTCAGCTCAGCCTGCAGCTCCCACTGCAGCTGCACCCCGAGCTACCTCAGTGAACATCAGGGATGGAAACGTGTTACTGAGCTGGATGGATCACCACCACTGGCACCTGTGCTCCTGTGTTCTGCAGCAGGTAAGATGTTTTGCTCAGAAAACCTTGATCTAAGACAACATGTGTCTAAACCAAATCTGAATGTGTCTAAACCAAATCTGAACTGATTCCCAATACATATCCAAACAGCTTTTCTTATGCAGTTTAAATTTTTAATCCCAAAAAGGATTACAGCCTATTAGGTATTATAAACAGGTAAAGTAGGAATTCTAGTGATAATGACTACATACTTGTTTGTTAAATGCTTTTTGAATGGACAAAATAAATTAGAATTTTTCTAAAATTATTAAATGCAGCAATCAGAATATGAATTACCGAATATTAACTGAGCATACAGCATCCATTACTGCATGAAAAAACATGGTATTGTTACTTCTGTTACTCTGAAAAATAGTCCCACTTTTTTCCTCAATTTGCCTCTGACTTGTCTTAGGATTATCATTCCTTAAGAAGATGCTTCACCATGTTGGCAACAAACACCTACTCAAAAATGCTCTTCACAAAATGAAGCATCTAGGGCCCATAATCATCTTGGGTAATTTTTTAAGCTCCAGGTAATTTTTTTAGCTCCAAAGAAATTAGTGGAAACATGCCAGATGATGTACAGCATCTTGTTTCTGAATTCCTCTCCCACCCCATGCTTTCTGGACACATGTTCAGGCAAAGAAAGACGGTTAGTTCACCTAGTTTAACATCCATTGAAATAGAAAGTTACAGCAGGCTTACAGCACCTGCTCCAGCTCCCACCCCCTTCTATAAATGCTGCAATCTCATAGGACAAAGTAGTTAAAAAATCCAACTGAATAAAAAAATAGGGAAAGATGTAGATGGTGGGAGGGGTTATTATGAATGTGCATTACTTGTAAAAAAAGGGCAGTTGGTGGTAGAGAATACAAAGCAGAAGATGAAAACTAGAGCAAGTTCAAGGCAAAATAAAGCAAAAGAAGCACAGGACAGAAGGAGAGATTTACTGGCAGCAGATAAAGGGTTTCACACTTATATAGCAGTATTAATAAAATGTGTAAAAGTGCCAGATGACTCATACCAAAGTATGAGTCTTGCAGTCAAAGCAAAATGGTTCAAGCTAGTCCTCAACAAATACTGGAAAGGAAGAAACACACCAAAGAGATTTTCAGTGGGCTGAAATAGATGATAGATCAACAGGTGGTGCAGGCCCAAGTAGCCAAGTGAAGAGGTCAGCTTCATGCATTTGTAAAGACTGATGCTTGAACCTGCTGTCAGCCAGGCTCAGTCCTTTTGCACAGACTTGCAGGTAATCCTGTGGTCCTCACTGAGGTCACAAGCACTGCAGATGAGGGAAATGGCAAAACAACAGTTCATCAGCACTGGGGGCCAAATGGTCACAGAAAATGCTTCTTAGTGGGGCATAGTTTGGAAAAGCTAAAATTGATGGAAACTGAATTTTTCACAAAACAAAATGCACAGAAATTCCTGCAGTCCATAGAAGTATTGGCCCTAAGGTTTGAGAGAAGTGGAGGCAAGCTGGAAAGCAGCAGGATGGAAGCTTCTGTCAGGACACAAGGGTCTGAGCTCTTTAGAGACAAGAGTAGCAACATTAGCTCTGGTGAACCCAGAACAAACTCTTCTGGTTCAGCCTCAACTAGAACTGCTTTAAAAGTGAGTGGCAGATGCATTTTAGGCCCTGCTGTACATCTCCAGTGGTGAAATAAGAAATTATGTTGCAGTTGTTAATTAATGAACATTTATCTTGTTTACCCCCAACAAAATAATTGCTGCTTGATTATAACTACAGAAAGGTTTTGCCAACCAGTCAAATAGCAGAGGTGATCTTTTCCCCAAGACACTCTCAGAGGACTGATGCTGCACATGTCACAAACCAAATGATAGTACACTAAGATGAAGTTCACATCCATCTGATCATAGGCTTTTAGCTGTTGCAAGCCTACATATACCTCTAGCTTCCAAGGACTACATGGTTTTATTCTCACTTGTACAGAGCAGGCTCATACCTGGCAGATTGATGTAGAGATTATGAACACACCAGCTCCTCAGTTGAAATCCATGGAACTCCACAAATTTATTGTTAGCTGAAAGGCTGTATTTTTTGAGGCATTTTTTGCCTTCCTTTCACTGAAACAAACAGAGCAAAGTGTTCCCCACATCTGATACACACACAGAGGTGCAAAGGCATGTGTATGCATGTATTAAAACAACATTACATGAATCTAAGGTACCAAATAATACCCAAGGCTGACACCTAAGAATTAGAAGTTATTGTCCTTTGTCATGGCAATACATTTGGAAAATAGTATAGAATAGTAAAATAATAAATATAATAATAAATAATAAAAATAGTACTTGTTTAGTAAAAAAAAAAAAAAGAGGTGTAAGGTCCTCCCACTGAAACCTTTTCACAATAGACCACCTTATGTTAACTGTTTAAACTTTGAAAAACTTATGTGGATGGAAAAAAATTGATGGGGATCTATATCTCATTACTGTTTTTATACAGATATTGTTATCACAGCAGTTTGTTCACACATTTAGTAAAGAAAGAAAAATAAGAGCAGACATTTTTAAAACAGAATAAGCTAGAAAATAAAATTACCTGGTTAACTGCAAAACAATTTCAAGTAATTAAAATAACATGACAGGAACTGCAATTGGGAACAATGGCCCTGGAGATGTTTTATTTTCCATTAAATATAGCCTTCTGGCTGAGACAATGGTGTCTGCATGCCAAAGCTGGGACAGTGACAGTGTGGTGCTGCTGGCATCTCCAATCAGTTGTTCCTTTCTACCACATTTCAGAAAGCCTGCACTGCTTGACTTAGTTGAAGAGGAGTGAGCAGGCAAAGAAGATAGACACCCATAGACAAACATAAATGAGAGTTCAGGGACATAAGCATAGCCTACACACCACATTATTGCTTGTGAGTGACAGAATCACAGAATATACTGAGCTGGAAAGGGCCCAAAAGGGTCACTGAGTCCAGCTCCTAGGGGAATGGCCCATACAGGGATCAAATCCACAACCTCGGCATTATTAGCGACATGCTTAATCAACTAAGTCAATCAGCCAAGCCCAACTTAACCAAAGCTGCCATCTGAAAATCCTATTGGAGACAGCAGCTACCAAAGCAAAGTCTTGCAGAAAAGCACTTCAGCTAGTAAAAGAGCATGGAGGGAAGATGCCAGCTTCCTTAGTTCCTTCCTACACCAAAACCAGTGATATTTCCTAAGGTCTGCATGCACAGATTTAGCACACTCATTATGTGGGGGTGGGAGGACACATTGTGTACATCCATTACACAATGTTTCAAAAATTTTCTCTTGGACAAATAAAAAATTCTTGTCCATCCAAGTGAATCACATAAAAGAAAATATTAATGTTAACTGCCAAGTAAGGAAATGTAAAGAAACACAAAACTCCTGCTAGTAATGGTCCTTTGCCATTGCTTACCAGAAAAATATGTTCAAAATAATTGTTTGGGAAAAAAAGGTAGTATATTTTGTAAAAAATAAACACTCAATTGCTAACATACACTTCCATTGCTAACTTTAGAAACCTTAAAAATTATAGCACCTCACTAGTCCTCATACTTTAGGGAAGTTTGTCAAAGTTCTTTGCATTTTGCAGAAACAATTCAGCTATTTTTCCAGGCTCACATATGAATTTCAAGGGGAATTTAGAGAGGAAACCAATATTGATAAGAGACTGTCAGACTAATTTTGATAAGAGACTGTCAGACTAATTTTTAACCAATATTGATAAGAGACTGTCTCTTAGAGTTGTTAGGGAGTGATTAGGACCCTGGTTGTTTTATAGACCCCTGTGCAGCTGGAGCTATCCATAAGAGTCTGCTTAAGCCATTGATTATTCTGATTAAGGAATTCCCCTTAGCATCTCTGAACTGAGGACAGATTTCACTGAAAAGGTTTGCTAACTTTTCCTAAAACTTTGAGACTCTCTAGTGAGCATTTTCAATGTTTCCAGATTTCTTAATGTGCAGTCTGACACACTTCAAAAATGCTTGGCTTTCAATAAGTATGCTAATAATTCACTTTTAATAAGTTTACCACTGCCAGTTATGAAAGGAAGTAACTAGACTTGTTAATTTCCTCCAGAAGTTTTGCTCTGCTCCCCTGCTCATAAAATGGGCACTGGGCTCATGGTATCTCCCTTTAAAATAAACACAGAGATACTCTATCTCTCAATGTAATATGGGTGATTAAGTAAAATTTGAAGCACACAACAGCAGAAATGAAAGATTTGATAAACAATTAAGCTTCTTCTTTGGGTCATTAGCTGTGGTCTAAGCTTTCAAAAGCAATGCAGAGTTTAACTGAAAAACATGAGAGTGCTGGTAATGGCATTTTTTTGGTCTTGCCTTTATAAACTTGTATTGTTCAAACTGCCAAATTTTCCTTTCTGTCCTTTTCTCTGTCTGCCTCACAACACCAGCAGGAGAGCATTTATGTTACTACTGGGCTTTCTTTTTCCACTGGCCATCTGATGACATGAAATGTCCTTTGAAATTATTTTCTTGACGCTCTGGGGGAATCAGTGCTGAAGTGTGCCACAACTGCCTCCCACTCCCTACAAACCAACCTAATAGATTCTCCTTGAGGAAACAATATTCCTCCTTGCTGAGAGGCAGAACTGCAGACTTTGCTGCTTAAGGAGCTTTTGCACCCAATTCATAAAATACTTCATTGCACTGGAAAGCTGATGATCAGCCTGCCCAGTAAAAACATTGTAACACATGGGCCAGTTCAGAGAAGATTAAACTTAGTTTTTCTTGAGATCAGCTCTTCCCTCTTAGAAAGAGAATTGAGAGTATTTAGGAAGAAGAGTGCCTGTACTTTTAGATATTTAATTTTCATTTGTATATGAAACATTAGAGGTGCAAGCTCTCAGCTATGGAGAAGCAATCTTAATTTAACAGGGATTGCTTTTATCTTCATAGTCAAAAAAGTAAGCTCTGGAATCACTAGAATAAACAAAAAATTTGGAACAAATTTACACAGCAACTGCAGACTGGAATGTGCATATGTCCTTGAGCCTGTTTTCATAACAATGAATAGAGAAAATGAGAATAATACTTAATTTTATCTTCTTAAAAGAGTGTCTGTTAATTTTATCTTCATAAAGTGAAACAAAAGTGATTCTCAGTGGTGGCATTTTCCTTACAATTATCAAAGTTATGAAAGGAGCATGTGAGGAACAAAGAAATGAAGCCCCCATCTCTAGGTCTCTGAGAGTGTCACAATGAAGCCATGATTAAAGGATTAAAATCATACAAATGTCAAACACTGGGCTGTGGTAGACAAAAATAGATGGGAGGCAATAAAATACAGAAAACCATTTTCCAAGAAAACTGAGACCAATTCAAATTTCGGAAATGGCACCAGTTTTATTTAAACAGATGAAGGAGCCTTAAAATAATCTGAATTGACGTTCATATAGGTTATCCCATCACTCTTTCACTGACTTTGGCTTATTCTGGTGTCCCTTCACATCATTTATAATAAGAAAAATTAAATTAATATGCTTTGGGTTAATATAAATTCAGAATTATATATATTCTTGTGCAATAACTGAGCTACCTTGTCTGTCAGGAGATACTCAGAGAGCTGCAATTGTTCTTCTGGAGGAGGCAAGGGAGGGTGAGTGTGAGGGAAGGATTACACATGTCTATATAAACCAGATGGGAGTAAAGAAGACAGAGAAAGATTTTTCTTAAGGGTACCCAGGGAGCAGATAAATAGCAAATAGCACAAATAGAACCACAATGAATACCACTTAAACATTCAAAAAAACCCTCACTTTTGCTGTGAGGGTGGTCAAACACTTGAGTAGGTTGCTCAGAGAGGTTCTGGAGACTTTATTCCTGAAGATATGCAAATCCTGACTAGTTATGGTCCTGGGTAACCTACTCTAAGAGACCCTGCTTTGATGGATCAGTTAGACGATCTCAGAGGCACCAGTCACAGAAATGTGGTAGATCTGTAAATGAACAACCTCAGATAAAAACAACAGAAATTAGGAAAACAAAACAAAACAAAACAAATCACAGAAGAGAAATATGTATTCAAAGATTAAATTTCATTTAAGGTTAAAAAATGATATCCTAAATTCCTATTCTTAATCTTAATTCCTATTCTTGATTCCTATTCTGTCTTATTTTATCTATGTGTGGTAGTGCTCATTGTAGGAAGAATATATGTGGTGAGGGAAAGACTACTAAAATGTGAGAAACCTAGTAGGGAAGAAGGAAAACAGATTTCACAGAAGCTATTTAGTAAATGTGAAGCAACAGAAGCTCTCCTGAGCTCTGAACAGTGCTTGACACAATGCAGGGCCACAGAGCTCTGTGAACATCTGTGTCTTTCTATAAAAAATGTCTTGCCTTGAAAGGTAAACCTTGCTGTTTATCTAAGGCTGTGTCATTTGAAAATCCAATATATAGAACTGTGAGGATGGTATCAATAAAATGTGGGTAAAAGAGATGATATGGGATGCACTGTGGATCAGTTCTACAAGCCTGTCTGACAAATGCTATGGGAATTGTATAGACTTCAGGTGTCAAAAACAGTCCTTATGGGTATCCAAAGCCCGTAACTACTCACACAGGGAACTAGTTAGATTTTCAATTTTGTAAAAAGGTTTTGCTCTACTGATGTGAGGTAACCAGCTGGCCTGTTGAGGTCTAGTGCACCCTCTGGTCTTTGTCATCTTGCAGATCACATTGCTTGCCCCAGTGTGAAACTGAGGCAATGCCAAAATATTTATATAGCACCATTTCCACTGATTTCAGAAATCTAAGTGCCAGGCCTGAAGAGCCACTTTTTTCCTTTCTACTGAATATTCAATTAAATGATTCAAATATTTTTCAACCAAATACTTTAACATTAATTTCTTTAGAATCCCACCAACACTGAAGATGGGATGCCATTGTCTGTAGCTCATCATTTCCTAGGAACTTAGTTAAACTCACATGAGTATTTAAATTAACGGACTTCCTTCTTCATCTGTTTCCTTGGATTCCTTTATTCATGAACTATATTTTTCTCTTGCTGTTCTATTTAACTAACTGCACGATTGCTAATGGAAATAATTTTACCTTGTGTATTAATTTTATTGAACTGAATCTCAGTGTTTCTGTCCGTCATTTCCAAGCAGTTTCTCTTTGAGACAAAGCATAAGGAAACCTCTTCTGGTTCAGATCCTGGAAAAGGAACCAGAGTGATGTGTCTCAATAGTCTCTGACTTTGGCTAACCATCATGGTTCAGTTCATCTTTCAGTTTCATCCTTCAATTCCACATCACCAAGAGGGTGGGGATATGTCTTTTCTGCTGGCCTTGACTCTTGCCTGTGAGGAGGACAAGACCTCTGTAACAAGCACCATCTCTCTTGTCAAACACCACAATATGGCCTGTAAGGTCTTGTACAAAATGACTGAGAGGTCATGCTGCAGCTGTTTGAGTCAGTACAGAGAGATGATCAGTGTCTAACCACAACAAAGAAGGTCCCTGGAAACCTCTGTCCTAAGTTTTGAATCTTACAGCAGTGCTGAACAAGGTGATCTATACTAACCTATGCAGGCTGAACTGGTTCAGTGAGGAGATATTTTCACACATTTTACCCAATGTCCAGCCTCTGCAAGCCTCATCCACAGAAGTGACCTCCCTGGCATGAGCAGGCATTTTAACAGTTTTGTGTGTATATATGTTGCTTGGTCCAGTCCTTGTGTTTGTTCTTTGCAAAAATAACCAAGAGAATTCTAAATCTTTGTTTGTGATATGATTATTTGGCTAGAAAATTTGTCTCTGTATGTATACATGAACAATGATAATATTAATTCACTTATGATAATTTTTTTTAATTGCATTGATTTTAAAAGATAACTACATTATATGGTGTTTCCAGTTCCTGTCCCTTCCTTGCACAAAAAATAATTAATGATATTTATTCTTTAATTTTGAAAAACATAAAAATTTTTGCTTGCTTTGGCAATGTTCTGAAATGTAATCATGTACAGAAGTCTAGTATAAACAACAGCATTTTTAATAAGAAATACTGTTATTTTATCGTTTCTGGTAACTTCTTCAATATGCCAAGCCCTAAAGGTAAAAGCTTTCCACCACCCACACTGCATTGCAGTCTGGCTGGCACATGTGAAAGGAAAGCACTTCAGGAGAGGAATTAGGTGACCATGCTCTCCAGGAACACTTCTCCAGTTATACCTGTTGCAGAATACTGGCAGATCTTTCCTTTGTACAGCCTGCAGGGTGAGCATTTGGAGAACCTTTTGACCCCATCAGAATCTAGTGATATTCTGATAATCTGTATTTTAGCCTCCTTCTGACCTGGAAATCTTGCCCACATCTTTGAAAATTCAAATTTTCAGTGAAATGCAATGAAAGCTCTATTACTCCAGGGACTTATGTACTAACATGAAAAACTGAGTAAAAACAAAAGGAGAGAGAGAAAGAGGGGTGCTGAAACTGGCACCATAAAGTACTAGTAGAGTACCAGACAGGGCAGGGGGTGCTTAGAAGTACAGTGGGGAAAAGAAACAACACAGTCATGAAGAAGTCAAATGAAAGTAATTAAATGGGAACTATAGAGATTAGCCAAAACTCTAATGATACAGTTAGAAGGATGGGAAATCAGATGGCATTCACCTCCTGTGAGAAAGAAAAATGTGCATGTGCAGAAAGCTAAGACAGAGAAACACAAGGGCATGGATGGGAAGTCTTCTGTGTACAGTAAGGTAAAGAACAGTCCCTCTGAAAGCATTTGAGTAGAACAAGAGGTAGCTATGATTCAAGATGAAGAGGGATCAAGGCTGAACAAGGTCATAGGTCTGAATGACAAATGGTCAGACCATGCTGCTGACAGTGATGGCTTGAGATGTTGTAGTGCATTCCCTCTTAATTCCTTTCCAGGATGAAAGTCTTCTCTGAGAAAATGCTTGTTAGGCCTTGTCCTTGAAAATGCCATCTGAGCTCAGGTCTTTCTGAGCTTATCAAAAAACACTATCTCCTGTCAGAAACTCCTCACAAGCTTCTGTTTTTCCCATGACAAGCCTTGGAAAATATTTATCTGGCCTGAAGGGCACAACATTCCTGTTCTCACACTTCCAAAGAAAGTGCTGACCCAAACTGTGGCCAGGATGAAACATTGTAATAACTAAATCACTCTCATGCGGCCCTATAAACAGTGGTTCAGAGTGGGACCCATCTGGAGATGCAAAAGCATATGAAGTGAGTATATTCACTGACCTCTGAGGGGAGTTTTTCCACAGGTACCTTATCTTGCACTATGTCTGCAAGCATATCCTTTGTGCATATATCTGGAAGTTAGGTTAAGTTACAGTTATAATTTAGGATAAATGCTGTTAAATGTTATTTCTCTGTTAGATTGTTAAAGTTAAGCTATAAATAAAGGTATAAGTTAGGTTAAAGTACTGTTAAGTTTGAGTGCTGTTAAGCTTTAATGCTGTTAAGCTGCATTCTTCTTCATTCTTGTTTACACTGTCTTCACACACAGACACACACATACACTTAGGCTTTTCAATTAATTTCTGTTTTAACTGCCTGGATTTTCTTTGGTTTTTTTGTTGCTTGCTTCCCCCTTTGTTGTGCCTCAGCTGTCCTTTGTAAATAGAGTGAACCTTGCCAAAGAATCTGTTGTGCTTTAAATTAAACTATTAAATCTGACTTTTGCTTACACCCTTGCAGGTGATTTTTTGAGAGATCTCACACTTGCTCAGGACAGATACAAAGGTGGTTTTAGAACAGAATGATTTCAAAAAGGTTTGGTTTTAACAAAGCCAAATGAGTCAAAATTCAGAAGGGATGGCAGTAGAATCAGTTGACACATATGGTTGGATACATGGCAGCAGAACTTTTAAAGGGCCATCAGTGTCTGTAAGAGGAGTGAGAGCTGACACCAAAATTACATCTCTTCCCAAAGACTTCTCCAGGATGTAAAAAAAGAAGGAAAGGAAAAATATCAGATCTCTGTGGAAAATCAGACAGAACCGGAATACCTAATATAAAATATTCTAATGGCTGGGCATTTTCATTTATTGGAACAGACACCAGGTTTTCTTCCTCTTATGGGGTGAATATTTGGCAGGCTGCACTATCTGAACTTGCTTATGAGTAGTAATTACCAATTAAGTAAGTTGAGTAAGTAAATGAAATAGTCACATTCCTAGTTTGCTTTCAGGCAATAAGTTCCTTATCAATATTTATTTCCTCAGTATTCACAACCACTTGCGGTAATTTGCAGTCCTCCCAAGTAAACAAAAAATGATAGATAATATTATTCCAACAATTTTTAACTACTGTGTAGCTTATTCCCCTCTTTCAGAATTCATTTTCTGTACTTTAATTATACTCTACTAAAATGTGTTTCAAAGTACTTCATATGAAGGCTAAACAAAACAACATCCTAAACTTGTGCCATTTATTGTGACAACCTGTCAACTTGTTGTGACAGGCGTAACAGATTGGTAGCAAAAGCTGAGCAGCAAAGGCTGGCTGACTGACTTTTGTTTTAATAATGATACTCTTGCTTGGCTACATTTTTAAGAGTAACCAGAACTAGAGAGACCCTTTTCGAAACAATTAAAAACTCCTTAAAGCTGCAGTGTAAGTAGTCTTGCAGTCTTGGGGGAAGAGGCAAACCACAGCTTTATAACCCACACAAGGCCTTACAGGAGACATGAACTTACTGGCTTGCATGCAGGAAATTTGGGATGCAGATTTCTTCCTGATTCAGTACCGGTTGACTGGTAGCTTGAGTCAAGGCTGGGCTGAAGATGATGCCACTGAGTCACTGTTAAAAATCAGTTTCCCAGCTTCTCCTCCTGAAAGCAGTCTGTCAGGGTTTGGTCAAGAAATCAGATCACTCTTCTCATTTCCCATGCTGTGAGGTGTGGGTTTGGAGTCATAGAATCATAGAATACCCTGAGTTGGAAGGGACACACCACGATCATCAAGTCCAACTTCTGGCCTTGCACAGGACACCCAAAGACTCACAGCATGTGCTTGAGAGCACAGTCCAAACACTCCCAGTGGAGGCGTGGAGAGGCTGAAAAAAAAGTATTAGATACATATCCTTTGGCAAAGAAGAGGTACTTTAAATATCAGTGCATAGCTGAAGTGCTCAGACAGGCATAGGCCCTGCAAAAAATCCCTATTTTGCTCAAATGTATGGAAACCACAAACCTGGAAACTTCTTGCTGGGAAACAGAATTGCTAGTAAGAAGTTTCTGGAAACAAAATTGACAGGCAGCCTCTGGTTGGCTCTGCTCATGACTTATGACTTCAGACCATCAAAGGCCAAATCCACCAGAAATTAGTCCATAACCCTGAAGACCTTAGCCAAAACTCAAAATACTTCTAAAAAAGTCTGGAAATGTGCAAACCAGTATAGCCAAAAGCATACAGAGTGTATTTGACAGATATCAACAATATCCCAGACAACCAATTTTCCAGAATTCACTAGCCACATATTTGACTGCACCAATAATAACCAGAGACTGAAGCAAGGAGGTCAAAACAGTTTTACTGGAGGTAAAACTCACTGATCTGTTGGTTTGTTTTTTGGTTTTTTTTTTTACTTTCCTGCAAAAAAGAGCAATGAAACAGATTAAAGATTAGTACAATTCATAACAAAAAGACATTATTATAAATTGAAAGTGTCCAATGCCTCTTAAAATGCTATTTTCCAGTAAACACTGTATTTATACATTGTGATAATCATTTAATCAGATGGCAACCTGATGAAGATGGATCAATTAGTCATGCAGAGGCTCTATTGGAACCAGGAAACATGAGAAGACTAAAGAAAAGGAGATAGAACTAGAAGCTGCATATAAAGATAGTGAAGCAATGTCTGTTTTCATCCAGAAGAAGGAAGTGTGAGGATAAAGGAGACATTTTTATCTTGTGCTGTGCAAACATCACACAAGATACTTCAAGAGAAGAAAATTACTTCCAAAAATGCTGTGAAATTCCACAGTTCAAGAAAATGGCCTTTCAAGTATCCTATTCTAAGCTTAAACATAAAATAAATACAACAGCAATATAGCAAATACATAAAATGCTATGAAAAGATGCAACTGAAATGCTTAGGGTTTTCTGCATGCTCTTTTGTTTTTGCTTTTTTTTCTGGACCCCAAAGCCAGGCAAAAGCCCAGCTCAGTCAAACAAAGAGAAAGGGAAAATAATTGTGTTACTCATGCACTTTCCACACTCAGTAGAGAACACCAAAAGTTGTTGGGGGCTCTTCTGTAGCTGAAGACAAGTGTTGGTACTTCTAATGGTGCACAGGATACCACTGACTCTTATATCCATGCCCCAGGAAGGCTGACAACACCCTCAGTACTTCTGCCTTGCACAAAGCCCTTCTCAGGTCACAGCAACAGTTGTCATTAAACTTTTGAGTTTTTCTCACTAACATGACATGTCCGACCAGCTGCCTGTCTCTGTCGGACACGCGTAAGGTGGTCCGCAGGCAGCCTGCGGTGAACAGATGAGTCTGGACTCTTCTTTTGATCTTTTTCTCAGGTTGTTTATTTTATCTTATCTAAAAAGTTCTTCTTCTGCCCAGCTGAGATCCGACCAGCAAGGCAGCCACACGCAAACTCCCCGCCCCTGGGGCGGTAGAACATTCTTATACTGATAATTACGTGTATGATATTTACAATTTTTCACCAATTCCCATCACCTTTGTTGAACAGTGCACCCTTAGTATAAGCCAATCCAAAGTGCATACATCACACAGAAGATGGATGACAAGAAGAAGAAGAAGAACCACGAGGTCGGGCCTAAATCCTCCATCTTGTCTCCATCATACCCCCTTGCACCAGAATCCTAAAACCTATGTTCTAGTCTAAAATAGCATTTGTCCTTCACCATTTACACCTCAGAAACCTGTAAATCCTCATGTTGAGATAGCACGACTCTCAAAGGGTCAAAATCAAGCCACCAGGTACTTTTGGCTACATTCCAGGACTTCTGAGCCCCCCAGGGGCTCTCCCTGGGACTCAGAGCATCTGAGGTGATGCGCTGAGTTCCCACAATGACAGGGAGTCAGGAGTCAAGAGTCCAGAAGAGGGAAATTAGAAAAATAAGGCATTTTTGAGATATCTAAAATGTGCTAAAATGAAACAAATATTCCTAACATTCCCATGTTTTAATTCAGAAGGAGTGGCTTGTCTAGAATTGCCTCCACTCTAACTCATGTCTTAGGAAAACTCTGTCTTTGACTTTAAAAGAAACACCTGAAAGACCTTCAGAATGTTTTTCATTTTTATTCCCATGTATTAAGCCACTCACAAACTCTGTATCAACAAAAATGCTGTTCTACAAGATAGTTCACAAAGTCTGTAGAAATAAAATAATTCACTAGTAGATCTGACAGACTGCATCAGAAAGTCTGTAAGTCTATTTCACCATGTCTGATATAACTTTGTACATGCAAATTCTCACTTATATGCCATTCAGTGAAAATTCACAAAACCAGTTGTTTCACAAAAAAAATTATGAGATTCAGCTCAGAAGTTATACTGTTGTTCAAATGTCCTGTTACTATTATGAAGTTTTCTGATTCTGTTCTATATGCTACATTTTCCAGTGGAGACTTACCCTGGAGCCATAAAAGCTGCAAGGCTGCCAAAGGAGTTTCCACTTCAGCAGGTCTTCAGAGAAACCTAAATGCTGTTTATATGCATAGTAATGTATAGAGTCAGAATCAAACAGAGCACATTGGCCAAATACCACTCCCCATTTTGTTCATGCTTTCTTATTTTCATCTCTAGAAGGCATGATGCTGTGGGGTTCAACTCAAGGCATGAGTGCTGGTAGTGTGTTTTGAGAAGACAGATGGCTGAAAAATTACTCACCCTATCCTGATTTGTCTCTATTCTCCTGGAAAAAAAGGTAATTTCTTCAGCTCTACAATATTTCCAGTGTGTATAAATGTATGAAAATGGCATACTTCTTGAGAAATTCTATTAATCAGGGATGCAATTTGGATTATAAATAAAGTTGTCTTTAGAAAAAAGACTGGAAATAAGATTTTTTAGTTCTCTACGAAAAACAGCTTGTGCAAAGCAAATGCCAACAGATATTAGCAAAGTTTAATCTTGAGAGACATCACTTTGAATTCTATTATGAAAAAGAAAATATAACCAGTTTGATTATTATTACTCTGCTTAGTCTCAACTTCACTCTGCATCTTCAGTTTCATAGAATGGTTTGTGCATGAAGATCATCTGCTTCCAATCCCCCTAACATGGGCAGGGATGGCATTCACTAGATCAGGTTGCTCAGGGCCTCATCTAACATGGCCTTAACCACTTTCAGGGATGGCATATCCACAGCTTCTTTGGGCAACCTGTTACAGTGCCTCACCATCCTCTGAGTAAAGAATTTCTTCATTAAATCTAAATTAAACAGCCCTCTCTCAGTTAAAACCATTGCCCCTTGTCCTGTTACTATCTGCCCATATAAAAAGTCCCTCTCCCTCCTTTTATGCACATAGAGAATTTGACTGTTAGAGCAATTAAGCTGTACTTCTGATACATCTATGTACTTCAATACAAGTAAAAGGAAAACAAACTGCCTGAGCAGATGGAGCAAAAGTACATTCAGAAGTGAATGAGCTATAGCATGGACAAATTTAAGTTAAAGTAAGAC
Organism: Urocynchramus pylzowi; assembly: GCA_013397555.1. Lineage (NCBI taxonomy): Eukaryota > Metazoa > Chordata > Aves > Passeriformes > Fringillidae > Urocynchramus > Urocynchramus pylzowi. The sequence continues at coordinate 762,073 of VZRH01005843.1, forward strand.
CATGGAAAAACAGGGAAGAGAAACTGTGCAAGAAAGTTCACCATTGCAGAGACATTTACTTCCCTGTCCTTTTTAGTCAACATGAAAGCATGGCAGGGCTGACACAAAGCTGTTCTTCTGACAATTTTCTAGATTCTTCTGTTAGATCAGTATTAAGTGGTACTGGCAGTGTAATATTTCAGGACCTGGAAGCAGAGCAGCACAAAGCTAAGGTAACTGGAAGCTGAACCATTTTGCACCTCCACCAAATACTGGCAATATACTGGCAACCAGCCAATAGCTGGTTGCTTGGCTGAGGAACTGGGAGTCTGGGCACAAGGACAAACCAGTTGGGCTGAGCTGATGCACAGCCCCCAAGTGATGGGGAGGCCCTGGCACCCCAACACCACTACCCCAGGCTAATGGCTGCACCATGCCAGAGCTGGACATCAGTGTAGGCAGACAAGAACTGCGGAGTAGGCTGGATTGCAATGCCCTAAGGGCCCTGACATTGACTTCACAAGATTCATACTCTGCCCATATTACCCTATCTAATCAAATATCAGATGTTTGGGGAACCTGCAAAACAAATGGAAAACGTGCTAAAAGGAGAAAAAGATTAATAAAGAGAAGAAAGAGCAGAGGGAAAATGCCAGCTGTATGGCTCTTAGCCATTTTGTAGAGATGTTGCTAATCATTGATAAAATTTATTATTTGTGAGCTTCAGTTATGATGGAACTGGAACCGATATGCTCTAATTGGTGACAACAAGGCATTCTTATAAGAAACTATCTCTGTCAGCTGTGGTTACAACACAGATAATATGCTGCATACTATTTCAACATGTCTGCTCAGTGCTGTGTAGGAGATGAGATCATTATTCATCTGTTTGGCCTGTGGGACATGGTAGGGGTATTCTGTGACAGCAACCTGTTTTTTGGCAATCTTCATTGTGGTGCATGCTATTTCCTGCACAAAGCTGTTTTCTGTACACTGTCTTCCATCACTGCTCTGCAGCAATCAATAGGCCTGTGCAAAAAAGACAGCAATAGTGCAATTAACTTCTGACAATTCTGACATGTTAAAACAAGGATTATTAATATTCCCAAAGATGATCACTCCAACCTAGTTTAGCCAACCAGCCCTGTAAATCTGGCAGTAAATAGCAAACCTCACATAAAGCAATAGAAAATTTGGAATTAAAATAAAATAAATTGGTGGTATTTAATCATACTTTGGAACGTTGAAATTCTTGCATTAATTTTAAAGTGGGCAACGGCACCTAGTGTGTAATGATGATAGTGTAACAAATATCTCACTCTCTGAAACTGAGATGCCTGTGCAAAAGACTGTGCCATTAAAGAAAATGAGGTTCTGTTTTGTGGTTGAACTCTTTAGTTCAAATTTATTTTTTTTCCCTTTTTTTTCTTAACCTGGAAGACACTATTTAATCTAATTTTTTACTATGACCTAATTCATAGCAAAAGTCAGAGTCCTACTGAGCTATCTCTGCATCAACTTGCCATGAAAAATGTAGAAATTTCCTTTTTCCTTCTTGGAAAAAAACAATATAAAGGAATTGATAAAATCTGTTTCCACTCATTGATGCCTCAGCCTAAAATTACAGCTTTCTTCTACAATGATCTTGGTGATGTGGTTTGGAGCACAGGTGGCTGCCATGAATAAACATCCATAGCTACAGGCAAAGCAGTAGAGTTGCCTGTACAGGTTACCTGAACACAGCTCAATCACTAGCTTGTGATGGTCCTCTGTATTTAATCATCTCTGTGATTCCTGCAAAGTTTTATCTGTAATTTACCTGTAATTGAAGCAGGAGTTCTGGAAATTAAATTTTACAAAGGAAGACTACCAGAGAAAAAGAGCAAAAAAAGATGAACAGTTCAATACAAGCTTCATAATGACTACATATCTCAAGATTCAGCAGGATGCTGCCTGGTCTGTGCAAGAAAACGACAAATAAATGCTATTTAACATTTTGCTTGAGCAGTTTTCCCATTCAGAAAACTATCTGAAATACAATAATGAGAAATGCAGAACTGTGAAGCATTTTATAAGGCTGATTACCTTTCTAGGACATATAATCTGATACATGCTTTGTTTATCCAGAGTAAATCCAGTAGCTGAAAAGATTAACTGAACCTATTTTATGCAACTTGTACATGCTCTCACAGAGAAAGTAACTTACTATTTTTTTTTCTTATTGACTCCTGCACAAAAGCCTGCTATACACCAGCAAGAGTAAAATGACTTTTCTAAATTTAGTAGTTCATAAATCTTACAAGACACCAATTCATTCAGTTGTTTGTTGTTTGGGGTTTTTGTTTTTCCTTCTGTCGTATATCCAAATAAAGTAGGAGCACATGCAAGAGATGCACTTGCTTTTGGGTTTCTCCTCTCCCAGGGTACAAGAGGCACCTGTCAGTTTACTCGTGCTCTTCCCCATACTCCCTCTTCCTCTCTCCCCATAAATGCATAATGCATGCAGGTGTGCATACACATACATGTGCATGTATGTACATTCATTTTTGACTCTTCAGGTAATGGACAAGAAATTGCTATGACTTCAAGGCACAAAGCCCTCTGTTTTGGAGGAGCTGTGTGACCTGGCTCATGTAATCTGCTGAGGATTAAATTTGCCATCCCAGCTACACTCACAAGGTGAATGACCTTTAAAAAAAAAGTTATGCTCTGCATGTCTTTTCACCTATGCACTTGATGTTCATCTCAATGCCTTGGACAGCAGCTTGTCACTTGTGACTTGTTCTGTGCATAACACACTGGATGGATGTCTGATCTCTAATGGCTACAGGTTTTCAAAAGATAAATGGCATTATTGCAACACACACTGGTTCATATGTTATTCATTAGGACTAAAGACTAACTCAGATGTGCAGTTGGTCATCCCACCAATTTTTTACCTTGGGCAAAAAATTCCTCAGGACTCAGCATTACAAAGTATCCTAAGGGGGGACTTTTCCTCAGCCCTTGCTAATAACAAACAGCTTGCTTCTAATATAGTTCCCTTTTTGGAGACCAATGACAACATACCTAGACGAGCAGGTTGCCTTCCTGCTTGGGATGTTTCCAGGCTTGGGATGTTTCCAGGTCTTCTGTCACTCCACGGCAAAGGGCATGAAACCTGTTGCACTGCAGACAGTTCCAGCTTTCTGGTAACTGACGCTTGAAACTTCTTAAAACTGAGTCACTGAGCATCTGTGGCACTGCTGATGATTCATCTACCAGTAAAATGTTCATTAGATATGCATGACAGCAGCAGCAGCATTTTCTGCAGCCACCTTTTGGATTCTGGTCCAGTTTGGAGACAGAAACATGCAGTTTCACTTCAATGTGATGAAACTTAGAATCACATTTCAAGCACAGCAGGTGGGTACTAAAGGAAGAGGTGCATGCAGAGCATCCTGGGTTATTATGTATTTCTGACAGGATGAACTCCAAACAAGATCCCAGGCCTACATGAGTAAGCTCTGTACGCATGGTGCAGCAAGATAACTCTGGCAGGTTTATCTGCTCTCATTGTCTCTTCTGAGATTTCAAGTTACCCCAGTGTGAGAGACTGGAGAAAATCAATACTTGCTCAAAACAACCAAAGTGTGTGTGTGCGTGGCAGGGTGGCAAGCAAGCTCTGCAAAAAGAGGGATGATGCTCTTCTCCATATCCCACCTCCCTGAAGCCTCTAGTCCAGATCCAGAATGGTTATCAGCCACTGGCACACCAGAAGCCCCATGTGGAGGGGAGGGTTCCAGGAGGCCAATGCAGATAAAAGCAGTTGCACAAACATCCTATCCCTAACTTCTTCTTGAAATCTGGGTAACTCTAACCCAGATGGGTTAGAGTTTGCTAAATCAATGCCTTGTGAAATGCTTTATGTCAATTGAATGTTTTAAAATTTGCCAGGTACCCTTATTTTCTAAAGTTTGCCTGTAAAACTTTGTTTAACCTCCTGAGAACACTGTTTCTCCCATGTGCCTGTCTCAGGGAATAAAAAACCATGACCTTAAAGAAGCACATCAAGAGAGTCCAGGGCTTTACACCCCAGGTCTGGTAGATAAGACACCTTCTTCTCAAAAGGCACCTAGAAAACAGGAAAAGAATATCCAGGTCAAGTCAAATAGCCCTGGATAAAGTTATGTGGGTTGCTAAATCCAACACAACTGCTGGCTGAAGTCTTGTCTGAGCCTACAAAATTATGCCAGGAGAACTCTAGAAGAGGACTTATAAATCTCATTTCCTGCCCTCAGCTGATTAGTGCAGCTCAGTCCTTGTCCTGTTTTCAGCTGGAATTTGTGTAGATATTTTTTAGAAGCAGGTATAGCACTGTGTTTCAGATTCAGTATGAGAATGATGCTGATGACATCCTGATGGTTTGGTTGTTACTAAGAGTGCTTACTCTGAGCCAAGGACTCTTCAGCGGCTCATGCTCTGCCAGTAAGGAAGTGCACAAAAAGGTGGAGAGGAGCACGGCCAAAACAGGGGACCTGAACTGGTTAAATGGATGTTCCACAAAATAGAATGTCACACCCAGTATATAAACTGGGGGAGTTACCCAGAAGAGGGCCTGTCTGGGTTGGCATTGGCCAGCAGGTGGTGAGCAACTGTATTAGGCAGTACCTACTTTTCTTTGGTTCTCTCTCTCTCTCTCTCTCTCTCCTTTTTATTATTATTACTAATACTACTATTGTATTTTACTCTAGTTCAATTATTAAACTGTTGACCAAAAAGATTCACTTTTCTTTTCCCCCCCAGTTCTCCTCCCCATCCCACTGGGGTAGGGTGTTGTTGAGTAAGCAGCTGCATGGTAGTTAGTGCCAGCTGGGGCTAAGCCACAATGCTTTCTCTATGCAAGTACAATTCTTAGTAGCAGCTAACACCAAGTCACATTGCTTACTCACACTATGCAGGTAGGTGCAGTGGGAGTGATGAGCTGGTTTACACAAAGCACCACTGGAAAGCAATGGCTGCCTGTAACACACTTGTTTTCCTCAGTTGTGCTCACTGCCCTAGACACCCTTCACATTTTAATGACAATTTCTTAATAATGAGTATCATGAAAAACAACCAAATGAGGTTCCCACACTGTAAATGTCTTTAAATTATTGAGAATGTTTTCTGACAGCTTGCTCTTTTCCAGTGCTTGCAGCAGATCCCATGCAGCATGCAGCTCCTGAGACCTCAAGTGCAGATTCCCAGGGGACTCCTGGGTGGTGCAATGTTTGCTCTCTCAAAAAGAGAAGCAACCCTGCACTTCTTTTTTCTCACTGCACTGATATTTTTAAGCTGAACCATTTCCTGTTCACTGTGGCCAAGACCATGCCATCTCCCACCATTCTTCTCCATTCCAAATCAGCAAGTCTAGGGCATCTTTCCTAGTTTCCTCTCTGAGTACCTATAATACAAAGTTCTCTCCCACAAACTGTAGGAATTTTTCAAATCTGTTCACCACAGCAGGATAGCATTTCCAGCTAGTCTCTAGAAAGTTGAAATCTGCCATAAGGACAAAGGCTGCTGATCCAGAGATTTCTCCTAATTGCCTGTTAATTAACTTCTCACCACTGGCACTCTGGCTGGGCAACTGATAGAAGACACCCACCACATCTGCTTTGTCTTCCACCCCTTCATCCTCACCCAGAGACTCTCAACCACATCATCACCAACTGTAAGGGCTGTATCAAACCTCTCCCTTCTATTTAGTGCAAAAACTCCACTGTGCCCTGCCCCCTCCTCAACAGCCTGTACCCTCTATCCCAGCACTCGGGGTGTAGGAGAAGTCCCACTTATGCCAAGGATATCCCAGCTATGTGAATTGGACCAAGGCTTCCAGTCAAAGGCATTTGCAGCAGCAATCCCTGAGCCATCTGCCAGGAACACCCCAGGCCCTGAACCCCTGCCCTCCAGGAGAATTTGGAGAGGCTGTCAGGGCTTAACAGAACAAAGGGAGCCACCACATTCATTCCCAGGAGATGCTGGAGAGCTCTAAGCAGCCAATGGCCAGATTGCACCATGGCAAGCCCCCCACTATAGTTCACACCACGTGGCCTCTGGGCCTCCCAGTGACCTGGCTCCCTCAGACATCTGTGCTCCCTGAAACCTAATCCCATGGCAGGGACCAACCTGAGCCCAGAGATGCTGTCAGGGGCAATAGTGGAGGTGACTGACTGTCACCTGACCTCCACCTGATTCTCTCTCAGGCTCAGCCAACCTGTGCTGACTGGTTGGGCAGGAGCAGCCCTTCTCCACAGCCTGAGCACTTCCAGGTGATGAAGACCATGGTGAGAAAAGCTGCCCCCTTCAGCCCCTGGATAACCACAGTGGAGCAGAGACCCACCTGCAGGCTGTGGAAAAGCCCCACTCTGGAGCAGGCAGAGATGCCCTGATGGAAGATACAGCCCATGGAGATCTCACACAGAACAGGCTCCTGTCAGGAGCTGAAGCCTGTGCTTAGGAGCACACACAGGAGCAGGTTTCCTGGCAGCTGGAGCAATCTGTTTCAGAAGTATTGCACACCTGTAGAAAGGGCCCATGTTAGAGCAAAGGAACAGTGTGAGGACTAAGAAGCAGCAAGAATGTGATGGTCTGAACACAATACCCATTCCCCATCCTTCTCCACAGCTGGGAAGAAGGAGGTAGAAGAGCCTGCATGAAAAGATTGAAGTTGAGAAAGGAGCGGAAATTCGTTTCATTTTTGCCTTTGTTTCTTATCCCCCTACTCAATTTTTCATTGGCAATAGAAGATATTAATTGTACCCAACTCTATCTGGCTATTGACACTACTTGTCCTTGCCTCAACCCAACTTTCCCAACTTACTTTCTCCCCCCATCCTGCAGAGAAAGGAAAGTGACAGAGCAGCTTGGTGACTACCTGGCAAGCAACCAGCCATGGTCAAACCCATAAAACTCACAGAGGTAATGCAGGAGAGACAGAGAAGGTATCCTCCTCATTCAGCCCTCAGAGCTACTGCTGTGCACACAGAGAAGGGCCAAACCTGGAAAACAAAACCCTGCCATGTGTATTGCACATACCTGCAGCAGGACATCTAGGATGTGCTGAGCTGGATGAATGCTGGTTATTTCAAGGAGGTCAGGAGGAAGAGTTTTATTGCCAAGGCTAGACAAGACAGATGTTTTTCAAGTGTGCCGCCGTAGGATATAAAGAAGAGGAAGACTTCTTGAAGGCTGCCCAGCTATAGAATGCAAAGCAGAATGCACAGACTCCAATAAGGGAAATAAAAAGAAGAAATCTGAAAAAAAAATGTTTCCCAAGGGAATACTCCTGTTAGAAAGGGTAGGACAGAGCGGCCACCCAGCTTTTGGGAGAACTCAAAACTGAGTTTTCCCAATCCCAGGCAATCTGACCAAAGTCCCTGCTTTCAGTGAAGGCTTGCACCAGCTGATCTCCAGACAGCCCTTTCAACCTGAAGTATTCCTGACTTCAAAAATATCCAATGGCCTTGATACATGAGATACTCAAAACCAAAAGAAAAAACTCAATTTGCAAAACACACAGTGCATATGTAAATATATTTAAACAAGCAACAAAAAAACCTTATTGCTTTATTCAAATTTTGACATAGCTTACCTTAAAATTACTCAAATTCATTTGAGAATTTCTGTAGAAATCACTGACTGCTTTTCAGCAGAGATCAGCTTAAACCAGAGATTGAAATGATGCTGGAATTCAGACTGAATCACTTTTTCTAAACTAAACAATGTTTTCCTGGTCTAAGAAGATCAATCCCCATAAAATGCATTTCCAGGCTCTTTTTTTGGGCTCCTTTTCTGTTGTTTGGTTTACACAAAGCTTTGAAATACTCTGTGGATGGCTTTATGAAATTAAAATGTCCAAACAGTCCTCTAACAAACTTACAGAATTACATACTAGCAATATTCTATCTTCTTTGACTTAAAAGTGCATACACATTCAAAATTTTTACACATTTCCTAGACATCTTTTTAACAGACAGAAACCCTATCAGACATTTTAGTTTTCAACGGGAAAAAGAAAGTAGTTAAATTCACAGTTTTAACAAGTGTTCCAAGGAAAGCCTACTACATTTTTTCTTCTGGGAAATCAAACCACGAGGATCTGTTGACAAGTCTCTTTGGCAGTCTCAGTATCAATGGCTCTCTCTCTGGACACTCTAGGAAGGAAGTCCTGGGGGAAGGCAGTTGACTGGAAGGCGCTGCTGGTGCTTCCTGAACATAACTGGTTACAGTTTCTGTGTGAGAGGTGTTACTGCTGGTATTCACTGTGGTAACACTCTGATCAGCTGCTGTTTCTTGAAGTTTGACATCAGCATTTTTAACGCCACCATCTAAGTTTTCTCTTGTGGCAGAGATACCATTCTTTTTGTCTACTTCTTCAGTTTCCTCACATCCTGTCCTCCTCAGAAAAGAAGATGGAGACTCATTTTCCCTCTCATTTATTTGAGTTGTGCCTGTCCATGTAATACTGCTGTCCCATTCGGTACTTTCTGGCTCCTTGCTACTATCACTATCAATTGTAATCACCACTGGAGAAGAATGTACTGAGTTACTCGTGTGATGTTTCCGGTGTTTCTTCTTATGCTTTTTCTTTTTCTTTTTAAGATGCCTAGTTGTGTCTGTTGCTTTTCCTTCGTAGACTATCTCCACACTTGGACTCCTCATTTTCTTCTTCCTTTTCTTACGCTTCGTCTCGCTGCTTGCACGATTGTCAGACAGGCTATCTTCATTTTTGCAGCAGTCACCAAATTTTGAGGAAGTTTTCTTGGATTCATTTTCTCTTTCTAGACTTGTGCTTTCCATGAATGCATTCTCCAGGTGGCGAGTTTTGTACTTCCTTTTTCCACCAGGCTTTTCACTTTTCATTCTGTCAGTTCCTCCAGAAGGAGTCCTTGATCTGTTGCTTGACCGACTCCTTGACCTGCATCTTTCATAACAGTAATAGTGTCTCTCGTGGAGTCCCCTCTGGCTGTGCAGATCTGTCCTCTCAATAAATGATCGTATCCTGTATTCTGGACTAGCAGATTGCCGTGAGTAAAGAGTGTTAGACCGGGTCCTCCTTCTACTGGAGGATTCATAGCTGTCTCCAAACACCTTTCGACTACAGAAAGCAGAACCCCACTGGTGTCTACTTTGATAACTGTCTCTTACATAATAGCGATCGCTGTCTCTACTTCTTGACCTCCTTTTACTGTGGCCTTTGCTGCGTGAACGTGATCTGCTCACTTCTCTGGATGGAGTGCTCTCACCACTTAGAGAGCCCCTCTGGCTTTTCAGAGAGGCTCTGGTGTCATGAGCCCTTGATCTTCTGCTGCTTCTTTTGCTCCTATGTTTGCTACTATCTCTGCTTCTCGACCGTCTCCGTTTAGACTGGCTTTTGCTACAGTGCTCCCTTCTAGACCGATGGCCATGACTGCCCCGACTGTCCCGTGAACAGGACTGTGGGCTTCTAGACTTTCCCTTTTTAGACAATCTGTGATTCCAAGGGGAGCATACTGTGTCACTCCCTGGAGAGGGACTCCAACTCAAGTCCTGTGGAGGAAGATCTTTTCTTTTACATTTGTTCTTCTCATCCTCTTTTGATTCCATCTTCTCGACTGCAGGAGATAAACAGCTTCTACAACTTCCTACATCCTCCCTGTATGTTGGGGAATGGGGTGAGAAGCTCCTGCTTGGTTCACTGTCACTCCAGCTGTGACACTGGACCGGTCGCTGTTTCTTGACATCTTCCCTTTTCTCTTCCTTGACGGACTCCTCGGAGTCAGAGGACAGCTCAACCACTTCTGGTGTCCTCTCAGCTAACGGCTTAACGTAGCCAACAATGACACAATTGTCTGAGGAAGAGCCGCTGTCGTTTGAGTCGGCATTAGCCTGCAACTCCGTCTGCAGCTTGGCTCTTCGGCTCCCTGAAGCAGAGTCCTCATCAGAACTTTCTGATGACGCCAGAGGAGAAGCTATGGTTGCACGAACCTCTTCCGAAATGGAATAGGAGGGCCCCGGAGTTTCATCATCCCACGGGGCCTGACCAAGACCAGGTACAGACAAACCGTGATCTGGCCCTTGCGGGTACGCCACGTCTGGAGATATTGTAATAATCGATGAGTCGGAGTGGCTTCCTTCCTCATAGGACGGGGCAGGACAGTCGTAGTTGGCGTGCTGATCGTACGCTTCTAAGTTGAAAGGACAACGAGCAAAACTGATGAATTCGTGCAGGAAGTGTTCTGTCCGATTCAGCAGAAACGGCTTTAAGTCATCAGCAAAGGCCTGGCTTTCCAGATCGTATCTCGTCACGTTGCTCATGATTATGTGCTGCACGATGTTGATCAGAGACCCGTGGGCACCAAACAGGACCGTGAGCTCTCGCTTCAGCCAAGGAACCAAGCGGTGAAGGCAGGCAGGGTTGCGGCGGAAGAACTCCGCCGAAATCTCCCGGTACCGGCCGCCGTCCTGAATGCCGCGGATGCGCACGCCGGTGCGGTACAGGGCCCTGCGGAAGCTGATCATGTCCTCCTCCTGGATCTGGCGCAGAGATCTGCCCTCTGCGCTGGCCTTTCTCCTCGAGGCCAGCCTCCTGATCATCTGCTGAATCTCTCTGTGCCTGTGCCGCGCCGGCTCGCTCGACAGCCCTTCAAACAACATCCCGTTATCCGGAGGGGGCAGCATCCTCCGGGAAGGGGAACCGCGCGTGCGGCGTTCCCTCGTTAAGGTGGTGCGATAACGAAACCTCCGGCCGTCGGGGCTGGCAAAAGAGCTCGTTTCCAGAGGGCTGAGTACGTACTCCTTGAAGTCATCCTCAGCACGAATCGTATGGAAAATGGAAAAAAAGGGCTGCTTGCAGAGCGGGCATTCTGCTTTGTTTTTCGACCATTCTTGGACACAGCGGAAGCAGAACCTGTGCAAGCAGCGATCTAGATATGCAACGTTGTCAAATCTGTCCAGGCAGATGGGGCATTTGGAGTCGGGAGACGCATCTGTCGGCAGCTTACTGGTGCTGGCTTTTGGCGAAAAATTGCTATTTTCTGCAAACTCCTTATCTGACGTCATGTTCTAGAAAAGACAGAGACAGAAGATCATTGCTGTCACAAAAAGGCAAAAATCTTACACTCTAGGTGCAGAAACCCATAATAATTGCTTTTACAGTTGCAAAACTCAGCAGTGGTTCTGAGAGAAAGCTGTACAAAGAGACAGCATGACCTGACTACTTTGTTTGACTTCTCTTCACAGTAAGATCAATTCTTCAGGGCTGCAAGTTTTTACACGGCACTCGAATCATGCTGGAATAGATGAAGGTGACAGGCAGGCCTGTCTTCTTCCCCACTCTTAAATAATTCCTTTGATGTGGTCAGTAAATTTATGATTTACATGGCTCCAAAACATAGCTTAAAAAATCGAGCATTTATATATGAAAAGTTTGAGAACAGTTAGTTCTGTACTTTAAAACAAACCAGCCAAAAGAAGTAATTGGTCTTGAACTATGTTATCACCTTCCAAGTTCTGCTGGACCTGTTCTGTTCCTGCACAGTCTGCCCCTCTTTGTTGGGCATTCATACTGCACCATACACAGCTTGTTGAATAATACAATCTCCAGGGATGTGCTCCTGCCAAAATAAGTATTTTTTTTCAAGACTGAAGCAGAAACAACCAGATGTCACGCTCAAGTACACACTGCTTTTTGTCTAGTCAGGTTGTTATGCTGGTTTTGCCTGAGATAGTAAATTTTCTTCATAGTGACTGGTCTGGGGCTGAGCTTTGAATTTGTGTTGAACACAATGCTGACAATACAGAGATGTTTTTGTTATTGCTGAGCAGGGAGGGCTTACACAGAACTTTTTGTACTTCCACGCTGGTTGAGGAAGCTGGTGGGGCATGGGAGGCTAGGAGGAGACACAGCTGGGACAGGTGACCCAAACTGACCAAAGGGATTTCCAGACCATATGACATCCTCAATATATTACATGGGAGAAAGTAGGAGGAAAGGTGAGACATTTGAAGTGATAATGCTTGTCTGTTCAAATCACCATCACACATGACAGGGCCCTGCTCTCCTGGAGATGGCTGAACACCTGCGTGCCCACTGGAAGCAGTGAATTAATTCATTGTTTTGATTTGGTTGTGTGCACAGCTTTTGGTGTCTTTAACTCAACTGATGAGTTCTTCAGCTTCTACCCTTTCAATTTTCTCCCTGATCTCACTGGTCAGGGAGTGTGCAAGCAGCCGCTGGAGCTTGGCAGCTGGCTGGGGTAAAACCATGAGAGATGTCAAATATGGTCAACAAAAAAATCAATCTATTTTAAAGTTACATTAAGTATTGGCGTTACCCTAAGGCATTACAATCCAGGGGAAATAAGTTACCATCCTACTTCAAAATCCATTAGCCCGTGTTTTGCAGCTGTCTGGCAGCAGGCCCTTCCCGCCGGCAGGACACCGGGGAATGGGGCAGCAGCAGCGCTGCCGTGGCAAGGGGCGCAGCCCGGGCTTAAAGAAGTGCCCGCACCTGTGCGGGTGAGCGGGCCCCGGCCCCGGCCCCGGCCCCGGCCCCGGCCCCGGCCCCGCTCCGCTCGCTGCGGCGCCG
>VZRH01005844.1:0-55606 GCA_013397555.1 Urocynchramus pylzowi
TAAAATAAAATAAAATGAAAAAAGAGATGTGGAGGCACTTTAAAGCAGGCAAATTCCATCCAGATACTGGGACCATGCAGCAAACATCCTTTGATGAAACTGGATGGCTGCAGAGATAGTGTTCCCCCCAGAGCCCCTTTCTCTACCTTCTGTGACAGGTTTCTTGCAACAGCCTCTAAAATGGGCTTTTTTGAGGCAGTCTGTCACAGAAAAAGGGGAAAATCGTGGACATTTTTTGCACTCCTGGTGTGGAGGACCTGGATTTTCCCTGTGTAGACCATTGGCAACTAGTGATCTCGAAAGAATAGGCTCATTTTCAAAATCTCTCATAAAATGTTTTTATCTGGTGAATTTCAGCCTGTGTAACATTATGTATCCTCAATGATTTTTATTGCCTTCAGCATTTTATTTAACCTATTCAATATTATTTGCCAAAACTCATGAAGTACTTTCCCCATTCTGAGTTTTGAGCAGTTCACCAAAAACTCTCTTTTGATGCCATAGAATACGTTATATAACTTAATATCCAAGTATGTAAGAGTTAAGGTTTACCCAAACTATTTGGACTAGAGGATGCTGTTAACCTTGGGGCATCCTCAGATCTTACACCTCCAGCTGTGTGATGGTAAGGATTAAGAGGTTTGGGATCAGTGTGGTTTTGTGTGAGTGAGGCTGGAATGGTCTCTTTGCTGCTGCCACTGGCTGCTCCTTATGTTCCCCAAAAATATGTGCAGGATTTAAAATTACTGTTGGTCTGTATGGTCTGAGTTGATTTTCCTGTTTTGACTAAAATGTAGCTGAAGGGCTTTGTTCCAAATGGTATCTCCCAGAATGCAAAAAGGAGCTGTTTTAAGTGTTAATATGCCCTGCCTCCCACCACCTACCCCTCCCTAAATAACTCCCCCTTCTGCCAAAAGCCTTCTCCCCTCATGGTGGCATTTTTAAAAAATGCATTGCAGTGAAACCAGACAGGCATTTACCTCAAGTGATAGCAATGCAGTAATGCCCCCCAGTAATGAGGTAAGGAAGAAACACATTTTTTATCAGTATCTCCAACCTCAGCACAAAAGAAGGGAGGTGTATTTCTGCATAATGTATGTTTCAGTCAGAAAAGTCATAATTTTTTAATGTCCCTGTTTTGTCAGTTTCCTTTTTGTGTCCTGCTGTGGGGTAAAGGGCATTAATAAACTATGGTTTAAAGCTGATGTTGTGAATATTTTTTTAGCCATACATGATTTCTTGTAGGCAAGCTAGAAGTCTGCTCCAGAATTTTTTTGTTTAAGTGATTGCAGTTAGTTAATTTGCTTTAGTTTAGCTGGGTCACCTTTATCACCCCTAACGTTTTCAATGTCCTTTACTGTATTCAAGCTAAGGGGAGGTAATTGCTCCCTTTGTTTTTTGAAAACATACAGGATTTGCTCATCAGAAAAAGAGTTAATTTTATATTTTTTAATAGTGCAGTTCAAAGTAAGGTGGCAGATTATGGATGAACCTGGATGCAAGGATCTGAAGGATATTAATGGTATTATTTCCTTTCACACCAGCTACCCCGCAAGGCAGCTGCGCAGTGGAGTTATCCTGATTTGATAGCCACCGGAGATCAAAATTAAACCCTCTGTTTGTGATTTGTTAAATGCAAGTAACACACTAAAGCATTTTCTGATTTACAGCCCTGCAGGCGTAAGAACATGAATTTCCCTCAGTTTGGATGCAAAACCTGGTCATGAGTATATCCACAATGTGAGTTACTGAAGATACGCTTTTAGAAACGACAAGGGGAATTGGCCGTGGAGCCTCTTGCTCCTTTCTTTGCTGACTAACTCCCAGCAGAGTGCTGGGATCCCAGCTAACCAGAGCCAGCTGTGAGAGTCAAGATGACAGGAGGTTTTGAGACCTCCTCTAGCAAGAAATATTTCAGGTTGTGCCAAAAATAAAGCCATCATTTTCTAGCTCATAAAAACAATGAACATGTGTGTTTGGAGCTGATACAGTTAAATGGATGCTCCTGGGTTGCCCTCTGTTTTTCTGTAATCACAGAATCATGGAATGGATAAGGTAGGAAGGGACCACTGGAGGTCATCTAGTCCAACCTACCTGGTCAAGCAGGGTCCCCTAGAGTATGTTATTCAGGATTGTGTCCAGACAGCTTTTGAATATCTCCAGGGAAGGAGACATTCTTCTTTAAAAAAACAAAATAAGTACCCCTCCTTAGGTTTCTATTAGTGCTTCAGGTGATTAAAACTAAATTAGAAATGTAATTCACTTATCAGTGAATAGTCCAGATAGCTATTTTACTTATATGTTGTTCCTCCCAGTCAAGGTACATAAACGAGATTTTGTCAATAGAAAACTGTTTTTGTCAATAATGAGTCTCCAGGCAGTTTCATTTCCTAAACCTCTCCAACACAATCAGGGCAGTGCAGTAACTACAATTGGTATATCTTGAAATGAAGCTATACCCATACAAATAATTAAAATTAATCATGTATTTTATAAAAGAGAATATTTAGGATCTTTTCCTCATGAATCTTAACAGGCTACAATTTTTTTCCCCTTTCAGACTGTCAGGTTTAGCTCCTTTATGCTGAAGGCAGAGGAGACAACTGCTTCATGTGACAACATCTATTTCGGATTAAACAGCACGGCAATCCTGTCTGTTTTAGCAGTGCTTCTGGTGACATCAGGAAGCTTGTCTCTGATCAAAGAGGCATAGGACAGGTAGGCTACTTACTGAAGTATGGATCTAAGGCTTGGTTGCTTCATGGGTGATGTACTGATGCTTTGTGTGTGTATGGACAGTTTGGGTTGGTGTGTAGATCCCTGTTGCATATGCAGTGTCAGAAATTGATGTGAATTGTGTGAATTCAGATGTTAGAGAGGTTCTGTTTTGCACTGGGAAAAGAAAACCCTTAGGATCACCCCCAAACAACCGTCTCCCTTCCTCCTCCTTCACCTCCCCCTCTTCAGCTGAAAATAGATGTTTGAGTCACAGAGCAAGCCAAAGCAAATTCAGGCAGGATCAAAACAGGTGGCCCGTGAAGCTGCAAGGTCCGTGCTAACTCCAGTGTAATTTTGTGTCAGCAGAGTGGCAGCTGGCGCAGACGGTGGAGCTGGGCTCCTCCAGGAGCAGTCACCCTGTCTGCCACCATGTCACAGCTCTGTGCTCTGTCTGGCCACATCATCAGCTGTGCTGGGGACCAGGAACTGGGACAGGCACAGCTCTCTTCCTATACGAGAGAGAAACCTGACATATGACCTTTAGCAGGTACCAAGAGGCAAAAAAAAGAAGTTGTTTCTGTAAATTTGCTGATGCAAGGTATCTTCTTGCTCCAGACTTGGTGCTTTTCCCTGCCAGGATCATTTTCAGCACTTCAACAGCTAAGGCTGCTCTTGAGACATAGTTTGACCTCAGAGGTGGGAAGCAAAAGTAGAAGGATCCATCAGGAAGAAGGGAGACATCCTGCAAGCCAAGGCTGCACCTGTGAGCAGCACAGCTGAAGTTTGCCAGTAGAAAGGTTGGAATAGGGGCACAGCCAAAACACAGAGGTGGGATGGCTGCTGCTGCAAGAGACTCAGCAGAGTCCAACCAGCAGGGAGGAGCAGGCTCCAGCCAAATCATCTGTTCTGATGGCATTGAAAATTCTTAAGGCCATATTATCTGGAATGAGAACTAGAGTGTACTGGCTCCTACTTTGTTCAAAGTGCTCAACTCCTTTTCTTTACCATCCAGGTAATTTTTGCTGCTGTCCACACTTTGCTTCAAGTTCTCAGATGTCTCTGATGTTCACACATGCTGGTGCATGTTATACAAGTCTGTCTGCCCCAGGGTCATGCTCCCTCCTCTTTGCTACTCTGCATGAGGAGGACCTACCCACACACATGGTGCCCCAGAAACACCAGCTAGGGCGGTAAGAAACACATGACATGCTCTTTTATGTTGAAATGCAAATAAGTGTTTTCTTCATTGTAATTTTTCAATCTGCTGTCATTTTAATGATACCCATCCATTTATTTCAATTCCAGCAACTCTCAGTATGTTCAGAGTCATCAAGAGAATTTTTTCTCGGAAAGAAGTGTACTCACTGAAAAACTTCAAAAATTATCCTGCCTGATATGAATTACTCAAAAAGCTTGTTAATATTTCAGTTCTCAGTTTGCATAATAGCTGAAAAATATAGGTGTGCCAGATGGAGTCTTTTGTGCATTAGAAATTACAGAATTTTGACTTCTAACATTTCTGATGTGCATACATCTTCCTGAAATTGTTGGGAAAGGGCATATACAAGAAAACCATTTCCAACATTTCTGAACAAGTGCTAAGAATCAAAGACATAGCATGGATGCATAATAAAGAATAATATTCATGCTTAATGATAATGACTTGGACCATTCAGAGACAATAAATTTGGAGGCAATATTGATGATATGCTTTGAACTTTTGCAGAGCATTTCATGATGGATTCAAAGCATTTTATGAAGATGAGTTAGGTATCACAGTGCTCTTGTGGCATGTGTCTTACTGCTCTCGTGTTACAGAGAGAAAAACAGGTATGAAGAAACTATGAGAGGATGTTGCATGGCACTGGCAGAGCCAGAGCACCCAACTTAGCAGGAAAGCAAGGCCAGTGATGTGTGAGCTCTAGCACTGAAAGTGGAAGTGAGCAAAGGCAAACCTTTCACCCATGTGGCCAAGACTTGGACACAGGGGTTTTTCTACCAGCCATGCTATGCAGACAGCAGCACTCTCTCACTTGAGTGGTGCTCCCAATGCTGCTGGCTGGCAGGAGCCTTCACCATCTGCCACGGGCAGGAGGGGCCCTTGTTCGGGGCCCCTCTGGGGACCCACTTCCCCCGAGCTGGCAGCTGGCAGCTCAGGCTGCCTGCGCTGCTGCCAGGAGCCAGCAGAAAGCTCGCTCCTGCTGCTTGGCTTCCCCCACACCTCTGCCCTTGACAGAGCAGCACAGCCACGTTGACGAGCTCCCCTTGTTTCCCAAGAGTGCCAGACAGGTTTCAGGGTAAAGAAGAGGGATTATAGATACAAGCTTCATCCTTGCATAGTTGGAAGTAAAAGAAAACTGTGACATCTTTGTCTCATTTTTCGCCTAGACTCCTTATGTGACACATGCCTTGAAGGACAGTGATATGAATTCAATGGAATAGCCCAACTTCAAGTACTCCTCAGTATCCTGATGAATTATTTCTCTTCCCCCCCCCATACTTGGACCAGGTGTTTCTGTTCTTAATGAGCACGAATGTGGCATCAATGTCTCACATACCTACATCTGTTGTCTTCTGGGATCCTGACTCCAGAAAGATGTCTTAATACACAGCCTTAAAGTATACTATAAAATCCATGAGTTTTTACCCAGCAGTGCAGCATTAACTGCAGGCATTTTCTGAGAAGACTGTGCTCTTTGTGCCTGCCTTTGCTAGCAACCAGACAGAGCATCTTTGGATACAGTATTAACAGGAGACCAGGAAGAAGCTCTGTGCTGGTGAAGCCATTCAGGTGAAGCTGTTCCTCTCTTTGTACTGTTGACCCAGGAATGCCAGGCTTGCAATGTGCAGGTGGGAGCTTGCACAGTGCTTAGTCCAATGTGATGTTCTCATCCCTCTGGGGTTGTCTCTAGGCTTCTTGTAGCAGGCAGTGTCCAGTCCTACCTGCCACTGGCCTGACAGTGAAATGGGTTTCCTTTGCCTCATCAGGGCACACACAGCCTCACAGCACAGCTGACTCCAAACTGTTCCTGGAAGAGCAGAACTTTAAAGCTGAAACTTGAAAATTTGTGACTGGAGGAGTCAGTGCAACACTATATATTAGTACAGGCATGTTCACTTACAGGTGCATGGTAATGACTTGAATAGACTTGGTATTTCAGTGCCCTTTTTTCATGTGGATGTGGATGTGGATAGACATTCAGCTAGGAAATGGTTTTTCCACTGCCTTGCTGTTGGTGTAGGAATTTGTGCTTTTAGTGGATCATAATAAAATTATGTGGATCATAAAATTAAACCTTACAAGAAATGTATATTTTTATGCATTTTACTCATACACTATTTGTGTAAATAAAACCCTAGGGAGAAAGCAGAAGAAAATCATGCCACTTTATGTTGTTGACTACCTAATTCACTCACTGTTCCCAACTTCAGAATAACTGAGTTATTCCCAAAATAAATGTTTCCCAAAACATTTATTAAGACAAAAGAATGAATTTAAATCACTAAAAATAGGTGAGGCTTCTGTAGATCATATATCAAATAGAATTTTATCACAAATGTCACCTGGTATTAGCAAAAATTTCCAGTGTTCAGGAACACAGGAAGGACGTTCTTTTGTTTTAAACTACTGCAGCTTGAAAACTGATTTTCTAGCTTTCTGCCAGTAGAAGTCAGATCAGAATCATGTTTAGAATATTATTAGTCCAAAATATAAATATTTGATAATGCTTGGTAGGTTTTTATGTTATTGTTGTTGTCTTGTTGCGATTTTTTTTTTGTTGTTGTTGTTTATGGGGTTGGGGTGTTTTTAGGTTTTGGGGGTTTTTTGGTGGGTTTTTTTTGAGTGAGGTATTGGGTGGATTTTTTTCCTGTAATTACTTTTTGAGACTGACTTGTTTGAATGTTTGTCTGTTGAGAGCTGCTGATGACTCTGTTAGTTTGCATTAGACTGTGAGTACTGTCTGCTGAAATAAATCTGGCATTCATATTCTCCTCACAGAGCCTCAAGTTTTGCTCTATCAACACTTTTCTTAAGTTCACTTCATTAAGAATTCAATATGACAGGTTTGCACCTGGAGGTAAAGCCTGTTCCCTTCCCTCCCCTCCTTCCCTAAAACCCCAAGTCTTTAATTTTCCTTTGTTCAGGATAAAATGATATGTAAAGTATGTGTTGCCATGGATGCAAAACTGAGAGCCTATTGATCCTCCCTTTTACCAGGTAGATTTCAAGCAGAATATTTAACATCAGAGGGCACTATGGCATGGATTCCCAGACAAAGACAGATTGGGGCAGGAAGAAACTACTTTAAAATTGAAGTTCCCATAGCTCAAAAGTATCCTGGTGAAATAAAACAACTCTTATGCCCCCTGGGGAAGCTGCTGGACTTGTTCCCCATGTGCTCAGCAGCATTCCTCTGCCTGCACGCCCTCCCCTCCTCCATGTGTTCCCACCATGCCAGGGACATGGTTCATTCCCATTTCCCCCCAAACCCACGCAGATTTGAGCTGTGTCCCAGATAAGAAATTTGTTGTGCATGCCACAGATGGTGTTTAAATGCCGTGGGAGAGCGCTGTGAAGGTGAATATCCGCGAGTGCTGCCGGAGGAGGACCCCCCGCTGCAGAATAGCCCATCAGGGTCAAGCTGCCCATCCAGCTAGGGCAAGCAGGCAGGGAGAGTGGAACACACTGCCACTCACAGCTCAGGGACTTCTAGACAACACCTCTACTGCTGTGTTTTTCTCTTGCAGCAGATGTGAGCAAGCACCTGGATTTTATGCACAGTACACGGGGTAATGTGAAGCCACTGTAAGAGGCAATCATCTCACAAGAGTGTTATCATGCCAGAGAGGGACACAGTTGGGCTGTGGTATAAATAAATACATTTCAAAAGTGGTTTACGATGTTTCCCTAACTTAATTTCAACCTTATTTTTTCATATCTATTGTTTTTGCCATAGCTTCATACCCTTTCCTTTTAGGAACAGCATACTTAACAGAACATCAATTTTCCATTGTAATTATGTTGGACTGTGGCCTCCACAGATCTCCTCTAAGATTGTTGTATTTAATTTTGTCCAACGAGTGTAGCGTTGCTTCCATAGACTTGCACCAAAATTGACTCATTTTACTTCAGAATAATTTTTTCTCCACAAGATTGCATTATTACAGCCTGCACTTGTTCTTCGTTGCTGTAAGCACATGCTTTCATCCAGCCTGGGTCATGTGTTAAATGTCTTTTCAGGAGGGTTTGTATTTTTTATTGCTGGGCAAGCTCTGAGTACTCATGGGCAGAGCATCACCAGAGCCCTGCTCAGCAGTGCCTGGTTCAGAGTAGAGGAGGCCAGAGGTGAGCACCAAGCTGAAATTAGCTTCTCATTCAGGCAGCTCGATGTCTGTGTTATTGGGGCAGAGAAAGGTGAGGGCATCTGCAGGAGCAGCAAGGACCATTGTTTCCCTTGTTTCCAACAATCACCCGGTTGTAGGGCCCTTGCTCCTTTGTCATTCATAAGAGCCATTGCTGCAGAAAGGCACTTTCTTTTTTCTAACTGAAAAGGGATTTAATAAAGCTATTGTATTTGATCACTGGCTAAGGAAACAATAATTTAACATAATAGAAAAAGATCATTAATGTTCAATGAACCTAACACTCTGCTCCAGTTTTTTGTTGCCCTAGAGAGATGGAGTAAACTCTTCTTTCTTAATTGAAGACTAAATAGAGTACATTTCATTTTTCATTTCCAGCACTTTTTCCAATAGGCTTGTGATGTTTGCTAATGTGTGCTGAAAGGGGTGGACTGCCTGGCAGCAGCAGAGAAATTGGGTGGGAGGGTTTAGAGCACATAAAAACTCGCTTGTTCTTCATCAGACAGCTCTCTAGGGCCTTCAACTTCTTTCTTGACAAGCTTAATTTCTAAAGCCCTTAAGGACTGTGCCAAGGAGATGCAGTAGTCCATTACATTACAAAACAGAGAGGAACAGAGGACAACGCACACGTCCCCAAATGTCCCACAGCCATCTCTCCATGGGACATCTATGTCCAGGGACACTGCTAAAATTGGGGTCTGGCTGGCATTTTGATTGGAAATGTAATTTTGTATGAAACCAAGCTGATAAAAGCTTACAAGCATGAGGTTTGCACCACTGCAGCTCTGGATTCTAGTCCAAGGCCCACTCCCAGGGAAGCGCAGCCATTGTCCTTTGCACTGGAGACAGCTCAGGGCTGCCTCCATCTCTACAAATCACTTCAAATACTTTTGCATTGTCATTTGCAGTCACCTGCACTCACATCCCCTTCCGGAGGCACAGCACAGTTCCTGAGCTCTCCCCTCACAGGGGCAGAATTGTTGGCAGTGAGGTAGGCTCTGGCTGCTGTGGCCGGGGTGGGAGTGAGCTCTGGCCCCGTTCACCTGTGTAAGATGAGGAGGTGAACACATGGCAGACACTGCTGTTTCAGCTCTGCCCAAGGAGCTTGCTGAATAAAATGCCTGAGCTCAGCTGTCATGAAACAAGCAACTCCACAGAAAAACTGTGGCACAGCTAATACCATCAGTGTAGCCTTCATTTAGTGCAATAAAAAAGGGCACCGCTAAAGACTGGTTTTCCCCTAGAGTTTTCCTTGATGGATTTTGCCATCGGAGAATGCACCATCCTCATTCCCTGATGCGCAAGAACAAAATTAGAGGACACAGCTATCAGCAGTAAGAAGCAAACTGAAGCAAACCGGGTAGCCGCGCTGCAGGAGGAACTTACCCTACAGAAATAATAAAGAACTTAACAATGCATGTTGCCACATTGCCTGATGCTCAGGCCAGACATCACTGAGAAAAGCCATGCTAGTTGCCGTGATAATTAACAACAAGATTAATGATAATTGCTTGTTCTGAAGCCACAGCGAGTCCCTGATGAGGCAGAGCAGGTTTGCTGTCCCTGAGGAGTCGCTGTGTGGGCGCAACTGGTGTCGGAGCGTGCATTGCAGAACGCCGCAGGTTTGGGGTGCAATTTTTGGGGGTGCCAGGCGCTGCTGGGCCATGGACTCACCACAAACTCTGCCCACCATTCCCGGCAGGTGACAATCCCGGTGTAAGGCCTGGAGGCCCACCCTGGCCCCGCGCCGCAGTGGGAGCACCAGGCATGGGCGATGGTGGTGCCCCTGGCCCTGAGCGAGGCGCGTCTGAGGCAGCGCTTCGGCCTGTGAGGGCGGGAAGATGTCACCACTGACGGCAGTGGGTGCCTTCCGTGAGGGGAGCAGCTGGGAGCTCCTGGCACAGCAGATTTGTGCACGTGGCTCTTGATAACCATCAAAGGGATTTCCTGGATGTCTCTGCCACCCAGCCAGCCTCTCCTGAGCACTGCCAGCCCACTGCCATGTCACTCCATGAGCGGCAGAGCCTGCAGGCCTGAACAGCCAGGCGGCAGCTTAAGGGCTCTTCCAGGAACCTGCTGGCACGGGGTGCCATCATAAACCTGGTAGGTCTCTTTGTAATGTCTCCCAAGAAGCAGCTTGATGGCTGCTTTCCTGGAAGTCAAATGAAAGGGCAAAGCAGTGGCAGGCTTTTAAAGTACTAACTACACATTCACTTGGATGAAGCTCCAGGGATTGGAAGTTCATTACTCAGCTGACAGTCATATTCATAAACAGACAAAAGTATCAGTGGAAGAAGCTAGCACTCCCTGTGTTCTCCCATGTTCCTTCACTGCTGGATGCTTTGGGAAGTTCCTCCTCAATCTAGTGCTAGTGAGGGAGGGGAACGGAGTAGTTCAGAGTGGGCTGTTAGCAAAATATCAATCCTCAAGCCTTCAAGTTGCTTCCAACCATAATGGGTGGCTGCTGCCATGTGATGATTACTATGGGTAGTGCATACACCATAAGTGTTGCCTCAGCTGGCAGGGTTAGCAGAAAGGCTAATGGTGAAGGGGTTTTTTCCAACTGCTAGATTAAATCATGGTGAGAAAAACATGCTGTTATTACTTAACATATTTTGTATGTAAAATTGGGATTTCAGTCTTCAGGATTTATAAGAACAGCTCCTGTTTTGTGCCCAGGGTCCATTGTGACTCTATTGGGAATTAGGCATATTAAACATTTTCTGAGAAATGAGGACTGTTGTCTTGGGGAATTGAAGAAATGTAACAAGAAGTTTTCATCTAGGGAGTAGGCTGTGGTCTTTCTTTACAGCTTACTCCTGAAGATCACAACTTTTCTTTATTTCTAAAGGAGGTATCACATCACAGACCTGTTCATTCAATAAAGATTTCTATGTAGCTGTGGGTGTTCTTGTTTGTCCATATCTACATTTAGACATTAAGCAAACCAAGAACTCCAGAAAATCAGGGAGAAACCTTGCTAGCTGAGTTGGGTTTTTTTGGAGGAAGCAAGCATCCCTTATTATATTCTGTGCTTTGTTTCAAGATACCACTAGAAGAATGCTAGAGTCTTTGAGACAGCTGCATCTTGTTAAAGTCTTTTTTGGAGTTTGATTTGGAACAGTGACCTCTGGCTGGCTTGGTGTTGCAGTAAGATTACTGACAGTCCTTTCTGTCACTGCATGCCCCCTGGAAGTTGTTAATAATCTGCTTTTGATCCATGCTGACTCTTACATATAATGTACACAGGTTAAATTAATTGAGTGTTACTGATTTATATTTACCCAAATTTAATCATTATCCACCCATCCCATTACTGACAAGATAAATAGTTGCTAGCTAAAGCTTTAATTTCCTTAGAGTACCATTTTTCTTGAAATGAGTTAGCAAGCTGGTATTCATCATTCACCTTCACTCTGATGTTCACTCTGCCACCTTCCCAGGCAGTTGGTGCCTGGCTGCACCATCTGTGTGAGATGGGCTGTGGCTGAGGCCACTCAGGTAAAATTGTTATGAGTTAGGAGTGCTCTGCAGGACAGCCTCCACATCTGTGTGTTGGTAGGCTTCCTGCTGAGTGGAGTGAGTGTTGGTCAGGCAGACACCACCAAATAAGATGGATTTGTTTGTGCTGGAAAGTTTTTAATGGCTAACATGTTTTAGCACTGGGATAGACCACAATGCCTGCAGTGTGTGTGTGCAAGCCTAAAGGACTTGACTCCTGTCCTAGCAAATAACTGCCCATGCATGTTGTCGTTGTGCACACTTATTTATGAATGTTTCCTTTAAGGAGAACAGTAATGCAAAACAGTTGGGACAATATCTCATCTTGCAGAAGAGCCTTACAGCAGGGAAAACCAAGGGTGCAGAGGATGCCTCCCACTGATCAGTGGTCAGAGCTGTGGAGCTGCCAAAGTGGAGCCAGGTCACAGCTGAAGCTGGAGTCAGGTGGAACTTGTACATGAATCTCCCTGACTTCGTGTTCAGTGTCTGCAGTGTCTCTTGAGAAAGGAAAAAGTGTTCATGTTTTCTCCCTCTATCAGTCACTTCATGGGGATGTTGGTGGACTATTGGGATTCTTCTTGGCTCATTTAAATCATTCTGCTTTCTATCTTGAGTATTGCCCTCAGGATACTTGACACCAATGCTGCTTGGAAAAAAGAGTATCTTTTTGGAAGCAATTCTGCCAGCATAGCATCTGTTAGAAGTTTATGGTTTCCTTTGCTTAGCAACTTGGGATACCTGTGTGAAAACATTGTGGCTTTTGATTTTTATCTCTTGCTGCTATTTATGCTTGTAATGTCACAAGCTGATTGCTCAAGAGATAATTGTGCTGTCCAAAGTGGAAGATGCAGTTCCTAGCAAGTGTAGTGATTGGCACTCCAGAAACATCCTGACACTTAGGGTGAGAAAGGTAGGTGAGGATCAGGGGAAGTTCATTCATTTCCAAGCACCAAACCCCAAAAACGTGTGAAATGGGATTTTATTTTGTTTTGTGACTGTCTGGTAAATGAAGTTTAGAAGGACTCTTCAGAAGTGGGATGAGTACCTTGAAGACAAAAAGTCTTGAGGTAATGGCAATTGGTGGTATGGCAAGGGCACATTCACCTGCATCAGAAGGAATTCTGTTAGTGTCAAACAAGGTGCATCCAAAAACCCCAGACTGTTGGTTCTGTTGTTGGAAGCCATCAGTGCCAGTGGGGGATGATCTCCTTTCCCTCCTCTCATTGTCTCCTGTGGTACAGTTAGTTTAGTCTGGTCTTTGCCCCGCACTCACTTTGGAAAACTTCTGTACCAGCACTGATTCCTGTCAACTGCGCTGTGACAAACCCCTGGAAGGTTGAAACCATGGGTAGTTATGGCATCTACACCACTTCTTTGTTTCCATTGGGAGTGGAGGTAAGAACCCAAGTGCCTGATAGCAGATGATGCCTGTTTGGTGTAGCAGTTTCTTTTTCGTGGTGACCCACAGTGGAAGGATAAAACAAACAGCAGCATCTTGATGTAAAAATCCAGTAGAATTGTTAAGACATGGTCTGGATTATTGGGTAGAAACACAAAGAGGACCTCCAGCATTCTTCCTGCTCTTCAATGTGTGAGCAAGAGGGAGTTTGTCAGGAGTGATATCTGTGAGGGGCTAGATTTGGCAAGGAGCCTTAGCTCAAGTATCACATCTCCCAGCTTTGGAGTCATTAGGCAGCTACTGTAATACCAAATGCTCATCTGATTTAGGGCCTAAGCTTCCCCTGTTATGTGTGAGAACAGTTACTGCCTGAGAGGATGATTTAGGAAACTCAGAATGTGGATCCATGAGGTCGACAGATGCTTAGAAAAAATATATAGTTTAAGCCTTATCCTTTGTCTTCCATGTCAAGGAGAACACCTGTTTCATCTTGGGAAATACAGCAATGAATCTTCTCCCTTTTTTGTATTCCAACTAATTATTTATGCAGAGAGGAGGCGATAGTGAGATATTGAGTCCTGTCCCAGAAGGGCCAGCAGACCAAGCACTGGATCACTTCTCTTGAGAGGACGTGGATTCAGGTCTGTCAAACAGGCAGCATCACTGAGCCTGACCCTTGTTAGAATGGTGTTGGCTAGGCAAGAAAGGCCATCATGAAAGCATTGTTTAAATTTGATTTACATGTGACCTGCCTGTGGCAAAGGCAAAAGAATGATTCAGTGGATTAATTAGATGGGAAACAATGTGCAAGGCTGCTGGCAGGCTGTTTGGTCTCTGAGACTTAGGTAGTCTCCTTGCTAGAGGAGGGAAAAAGAATATCTCGACTATTTTGTTGGTAGACACTAAAATGTCTTTAGGATTAGATGGGAGTTGAGGATTGACATTTTGGAAGTCAGCATTTGAATCAAGGTTTAGTTATCTAAGCCTCCCTCTAGCAAGGTGTCAGGACATTTTTTGGATTCTGTTCTGTTAAATGCTGTAGATGAAATCAGAAAATGCTCCTGGAAAACAGCTCTATTAGACTTTGCCTCAACTCTTTCATTTGCCAGCAAGCTGCTGCCTCTCAAATAAGACACCAATTTTTTGCAGGGAGTAGTTGAAGCAAATTAAACAAATATTTCAGGTATTCCTAAAGTGCCTCACACTTCACATTTTCTCTCCTGAAGCATGAATCCTTGATTGCTTCCCTAATTAGTACTTTTAAAATCTCTCTACATTCCCATTTATAAATAAATCAAAATAGATATTCAGAGTATTAATTTATCAGACACTCAATGTGCACCCTAGAAAAGCAAATTTAACACCTGTGCATGCAAGGAATGAGTGACCCCCACAAACTCCTGAGCCACTGACTTTGTTGGTGGCAGTGGAGCATCCAGGAACATCTCTTGTAGCCCAGCTTTATTAACAAGGATGCAAAAAAGCCATGAGAAAAATGAATTGCCTATGCAATTACATTTAATTTTCTTTCTAGAAGGTTTCACTTGGCAGCTATTCTTTCTTCCTTTTTTTTTCTTCGCCAATTCATGCTTTCTTTCATTTTTTTCCCATTCTTTCTTGGTCCTTTTGACTGAACAAAAGCATTCCCACAAGGGCAGGCTAATGTATTCATAGTTTTGCTGCAACTTGGCTGATAAAATAAGCTGAAAAAAATGCTGCCTCCTATTGTTCACTGAGAATCTTTGTTGTGCTTTGTAGAGTTGAAATGAGTGCTGTCTCGTGCCCTCTGCTCCCCATCCTGCCAGAACAGAGCCTGTTGTGTGGAACCTGTTCAGGCTAGAGATGGTGGGAAGGCTAAAGTTCAAGTTCACAGACCCAAAAGTAAGTTACAGAAATGATTGCTTGTTCGAGCGTTCGCTTGCTTGCTGCTGCCTTTCATTTTCCTTGATCTAAGCACAGTGTATTGTTAATGCCTATCTGAACATTGCATTAAACTCTAATTAAGCCTGCCAATCAAAAAAACTCAGGAAGCAGCCTTCTAATGTGCCTAGTAGTAAGTTGAATTTTCACCCTCAATTTTCTGACTGTGAACATGTAAAGGGTTTGTGAGGGTTTGTTGTTGTTTTGTGTTTTGTTTGTTCATTTTTCTCTGAACTGCAGACA
This sequence comes from Urocynchramus pylzowi, assembly GCA_013397555.1. Lineage (NCBI taxonomy): Eukaryota > Metazoa > Chordata > Aves > Passeriformes > Fringillidae > Urocynchramus > Urocynchramus pylzowi. Next base: position 15,146 of record VZRH01005844.1, read on the forward strand.
AATATTTAATGAACTTATACACCAATGTTTACCTTAATGACTAAATTTCATTATAAAATGGCTTTGAACAAGCCTCGCATGAAAGCATCCAGACCTTACCTGGCTGTAACTAAGGTCACACTGGAGGATCACAGAGAACTCAAAGCTGTTCTTAGCTCCTCATGCAGGGTCAGAAAACATGCTAGTGCTAATGTGATTAGGATGGGCAAATATGACAAATAATTCTGTAAGGCCTTTTTGTAAATAGGAGAGTATTGGAGTACTGGAACCTCTATCTGACATTGGAGCAAGAGCCACCAATAGTTTCAGCTAGTGTAAATTCTATTTTGATAACCAAAATCCAAAAGGGGAAATTTCAAATTATGTGGCTTTGGACCTTCCACTGAGGCATCAGGAGAGAGGAAGCTGGAGGTCAAAGCCACCATCTAGTAGTACCATTTTATAAACAACCCTAAAAGAAGAGAGTTGGTCCTTAGTCCCCAACATATTTGTCATATGAAGCATATTGGTAGGCTTGAACTAACAGTATTTGGTACAAGATTTTCATGACTGTAAGGAAAAACAAACAGGGTTTGCACATTACAAAAAAACCTCACAAATCTCAGTCAGTAATTTCCTTTCAGAAAGACACCAGAAGCTTAGCTGCCTTATTTTGATGTAAATTGAACAGGATAAAATAATAGCATAAACCAGAGACTAGAGTGAGACTAGCCAAGTTACCTCAATAGATATTCCCCATCTCTAGCACTCAGCATCTATTTTCCTGTGGAGCACAATGGTGATTTCTGCTGTTTGCAACTGCTGACTCTCATACTTCAGTGCTTGTGAAGTTTGCATCAAGTGTGGAAATGGTAGAGCATTTGGATAGGCAAAAAAAAAGCCAGGCATCTGAAAGGCCATGGAGGAAGGTTGTGTCTGAAAACATGCTGCTCCTAGATAGGTTATCCTGGCTCATGGACCTTAATAAGAGATCTCAGACTAATTAAACTTTAATGCTATGGTTGGGGAAGGCTGACAGCTCTGCTCTAGCCTGACCCATTTCTCAATGTGCTTCTGTGCCTGCCTAATTTTTTTCCCCTTCCTCTCCCTGCTGTAACCCTCATGGAACATCTGCCCCAGCCAGAAACAAACAGACACTTGTTCTCTGGATGCCTTATCCTTGTGTCCTTGTTGATACTCTCAGGTCCTGAAATCCTCCTGCCCTTTGTTCCCCTTCCCCCCACATCTCCCTGAGACTTGATTAAGCCAAACGCTGAGATCCCGCAGGTGCTGTAGTTATTTTTAGCATTAATGTTAGAGCTCTGCAAAGGGTAGAGGAAGATTTATGATTTTGTCTCCTACAAATCTCCTGGCTTTTCCTATCTCTTCTACAACTTGGATGGATTCCAACATTCCCCCAAATACTCCAAATTGCCTTTTATTTCTTTAATTAAAGAGCTGTGAGAGCCAGGCGTTTTGCTTCATGACTGTGGGGCAGAGTGGGTCCCTCATCCCTTCTGAAGTTCAGCATGTTGAGCTCTAGTCTGCAGACATTGCAAATCTTCATCCTGGAAAGAGCCTTTTTAGCACTTTCTGTGGTGAGCTGGGAGAAGAAAGGTTGCTTAATCCGAACACAACTTTCACAGTGGGTGCTTTTGTTATCTTCTACTTTAATGTGTTCATCCACCCTTCAATTTCCGCCTGTAGCTGACATATCAGTGCTTGACTTCAGCAGGTTCTGAGTTTGTGCTTGTGGAAGAGTTGGGAAAGATATTTTTTTTTTCATTAAGAAATGTCAAGAATTAATTTCTGTCTCTCTTTGCTTGTGCCTTAAATGTTGCTCTCCTTCCTGAGCTCTGCACATTCAAGCATGGCAGTGGTGTTTCAGTATGACCAGGATACAGTTCTCTCCATGGATTTTTTTCCCCAAGTCAGTCATGCCATACACCATACCTATTTCCTGGTATGCCTAAGTCTTATATCCCAAACCCATGTTTACACCTCACTTAAAAAGAATTTGATGCATCAGGCAGGCAGATGTAATCACCATATATTTTCCAGCATGTGTTTAGCCATGCAGGTATGTCCACTTCTGCCAGCTGGGAGCTGTTGTTTTCCCCATGTCCTCCTCTGGCTTGCAGCCTTCCTCCTCCTTCCCATACACTGGGAGAGCTACATTCCTGGATTGTGGTGGGCACAGAATGTTCCTTAATGAAGAATCAGGAAAAGTTTGTTTCTAAATTATTCTGCAAAATTTCTTTTTGGTGCAACATTCTCTAAAACCTTGATGACTAGCAGCAATGCCTAGTAATGTGCCTTTGCAGTGATGCTGTAGGCTATGGGAGATTTGGGGGGCTTTGTGGCAATGGATGCAGGAGGAGTTGCTGTGTTAGAGGACTCCACTTCTTTCTCCACACGTGGCTGTGCTGTGGTGCCAGCCATTGTAGGACTAACCAGCTAGGGGTGTCTCCAATTATACATTTCCACATACAAACATGAAATCAATATGCTGAAGCAATTAACTAGACTTCATAAACTTCAGCTGGCAAGCTTTCTGGAGTCTGTTCAAAAAGGCAGCTGCTTTGGCTGAGAGGGAAGTGAGCTCGGGGCATTTCTTTTGTTTAACTGGTGAGGAGGACACAGGCAAGCTAAAAGGGAAGATTTAATTACTTTGTTTCAACCTCAACTTGAAAAAAATTTTATTAACTATTTTGAAAAATATCTCTGTATCTTCAGTATTATCAGTGGGGAAATTAATCTTTTCATCATCTGAGTAGGATTAAAAATTTGTCCTTACCCCCTACCATCACCATCATCTCTTTTTGGTAGGAATCAGTGAGTTAATTTTGGTAACTTCTGGTTTTCCAAATGGTGGTTCTTTTGCCCAAAGAGCTGAATGAGATGACTGCTCTTTTGACAAGCAGACCAAAGCTGTCAGGCTCCTTTTCCCTGTAGGTGACTATACTTCATATTCCTGGTGCCAGATAGTATTTGGCATTTAATTTAGGACCCTCAGTGACTGCATATAAAGCTTTACTAGGATAATAATGATAAAGTGTTGGGTTTGACAGTCTTTTCTTTCTTTCTTCTGGTACATCCCCATGCCCAGTTTGGGTTGAAAGGTCTGACTTGAATTAAGGAGAGGAGGAGACTTAACCCTGATATTTTTTTTAATGAATTGAGAAGGCCTTACTTGAAGATAAATATCTACATACGAATCTTATTCTATCTATGAGATCTTTCACTGGCTCATTCCTCAGTTGGCAGGCAGAATTTATTCAGAGGAGAAAGAATGGGTGAGGGATAGGGTCAGCAGAAGGACCCTCTGTATATAATTCATCCAATTACTCATTTTCTTACAAAATAGCACATATGTATTGATCAGTGGAGAATTTCCCATAGAAAAAACCCAGCACTAACAGTATCCAAGGCTGTGTTTTTACTGAGGAGAAGATAGCTGGATTTTTTTATGAAATCATGTTTAGCTGCGTCTGCGTTGAGGGTGCTTCAGTCTATCCTGCAGGGAAAAGTAGGTCAGGTCAGTAGCTCTCAGAAACAGAGGTCAGTGATGCCATGGCATCTTGTCCCCTTTGGGGAGCAGGGGCTGCTCTGTTCTGGAGGGAGGAACAGAGGAGCAAATGACAGGGACAATATGTCTGTCTTTCATAAGCAGACAAACTTGGAAAGAGCTGAGGTGCCCAGGCTGTGTCAAGTCAGTGGTGCATTGTCCTTGCAGTTCCTCTCCCTGGTGCACTTCCACAGGCTCTCTGCAGCAGCAGGATTTGAAGACTGCAGTGTCAGTGCCTCAGGATCTTGAACACATGTTATTTTTATGCATAACATACACATGGTAGCTGTCCTGCCCTCTGACTGCAGAAGGCCAATTTACTCAGTGGTCTTTCAAATTACAAAACGTGGCATAGAAACAATCCTTGTCTCAGGAGATATAGGAACACACTGGAAAATTAGCTCATTTTTTTTCTCCTTTTGCCTTCCACCATTTAAAAATGCCCTGTTACTGTGTTCAACACCAGTGCTCTGTCACTTTTGTTAGTTGTGTGGTGAGAAAAAGCTGTGGTGAATCATGCTTTTAATGTGCAGATTAAAATATTATTCATTAGTGTGTTGGAGACAGCCCTGGCAGAAAGCAACTGGGAGGTGAATTGTTACCGGAAGATAAAAATTGCTTTACAGAGTGTTTGGAATCTAATGCGTTTCCCATGAAGAAGTTATGTACCCAGTCCTATAGCAGGGACTAGAAAGAGTAGATAGATAGTATTGGAAGTCTTTTAATTTAAAGTGAGTGGGTATGGCACAGTATGGGGGAATGGATTTTCTCTGAGCATAACAAATATTCTACATAAGGTTTTCAAAATACTGCCTGCCTGCATGAAGGCCCCCAGTTCCTTGTGTCACTTCCAACCACGCACTTCCTCTGTAATTGTGTGGAGTGCACTTGTTTCTCTCCAGCTCTTAGCAGCTAATAAGATTGCTATTTTAAAAAATCTAAACACCCAAAACTCAAAACAAACAAACAAATAATAAAAAAAACAAACAAAAAAAAACCCCACTAAAATGGTCCTGTTATTCTTGGAAGATCCTGTGGCTACTTTAGGATATGTGTGATGGAAAAGGTGTGTAGTTGTTTAAGATGTGGTTAAAGCACAGTGAAGAGACAGCTCACACAGAGGGGCTGAAAGTTCACTGTTGAAACTTAGCTCCAGTGCATATCTGTATTCTTGGGATTGAGAATAGCCAGTGGAGATTAGCCAGGATCCCACTGCCAGTCTACTTCATAAACAGCCTGCAAACATGCTGCTTTTTTGCACATTTTTTGTGTCAAGGTTGTTTAGCCTGCATTCCAGGGCTTTTAATACCTCAGCAGATAGACTTGTTTGAGGGCTGGCTGGCAGGTCTTGCCTTGCCTTACTCAAACCTCACTCAGGAGTTGGTTTTATGCCACCACCACCTTTCTGCAAGAGCTGCTTTGTTGCATACTTTGTAGTTCTATGGCAAAACAGCTCCTGACCATGTCTCAGGCTTTTAGAGGAGACATACCTGTGTGATAGCAGGAGAGGCTCTAGTGAGAGCAGGAGCTGAGGCAGTGAGGCTTGCAGGGGGCTGTCTGCAGCAGGTTGTACCCTCTGCCACAGCCATCCCATTGGTGCTGCCAGAGCAAAACACAGAAACCCACAAAAAATTCAGATGGAAAGATATTCCAGGAAGCATTGAAGTCTGCCCTTCCCTCAGGGCTGGATCATTTTTGTGAAACAGATATTTGCCTAACCTTGTAATGCAAACCTTCAAACTCCACAGCCTCTTTGGGAAGTGAGTCTGTTACTACCTTGAGCATTAGAAAGCCTTTCCTAATATCTTTTAAAAAATATTCCTTGCTGTAATTGAAACCCACTATTATTGGCTCTCGAGTATTCCTACCACTACCAGCTTCCATTTTTCATTAAGAATAACTGTTGCAAGTACTTATTCCTTATTAACAAGTAGCTTGTTCAGTGTTCCCACTTGCAAAAGTGCTTCATACCAGAAGCTCTAACATGAATTTCAGATTAATTCATTAAGTAAAGTGGGGGGAGGGTTCGCGGGATCTGGCTGAAGTGATCTAGAATAATTAGCTGTGCTATTAATATGTCAGGCACATAGAAGCACTGTATGATTGTGCCATTTATGAAATGACAAAGCAGAAAGAAGACATTTGCCAGTTTTTGGTGGAATTGTGCAGACAGCTGTAAGATTTTCCTTGCCTGAGTGGGAAAGTCAAAAAGGAGGTGAAGGGGCTGATGAGTTGCAGGAAAAGGGAGCACTGGGAGGGTTACCTTACCTCAGGAACATAAGTGGATCTTAGTTCAACCATAAATGGTAAGAGAAGTCATCAGAGTTCTAGCTGTTTGAGAAGCTTGAGTGAGGAAATCATCACACTTTTTAGTGAATGTAAGGGTAAAAGTTACAGGGAAATAGACTGGGACTTGGAGAACAAAGGTTAAGTGCTTTAGAAGACTAAATACATTGAAAGTAGGTCCGAAGAAGCAGCAGATATGAAAATAGTTGTGAGAAGATGCCGAGGGCACAGAAGAATAGGGACTGTGGGAAAGATAGTGGAGAGTTTCTCACTACCAGACCGGGAGCCCGTGCTTTTGTCACAGCTGCTGTAGAGCAGAGCAGGGAGCAGCAGGGATTAGGTACAGCTAATCCCACGCTGCATGGGTTTGGCATGTGCATGTCAATGTTTTGAGTGTTAATTATGACTGGGCAGCCTGACACTGCAGGCCTGCTGGGCAGACTTGCTCTTAGACCATGTGTTTCTTTATCATTTCCTTGTTGAGGTTTATTATTTCATAGCAGAGAAATTAGAACCTGGTTTGGGGTGTTAAATAAATAGATATGCTCTAGCAAGACACAAAAGTGTCAGCTGAATATGTAGAAAACTAAGAACTCTTCAGCTGTGTTGAAAAAGGACTGTTATTCATTATGCCTGCTTTATACTGGCCAATCTACCTGGCCACTCCAAGCAAACAGCCATCAAAAGGTGAAGTGCACATTGTGATAAGGAGATGCTGAACTATTGTTAGAGACATGTTCCTGAGGGAACTAAACTGTGTGTTTAGTTCCCTCAGAACAGATGAACTTGGATATATGCAAAAGACTGTTCCTGAAATTGCTGAGAGGGGAAAATGTGGTTTTAATTGCCTGCTTTTTACACTCATGAGTGTCTGGACCAGAGAAGTGTGTTTGTCCTATCCTGTCAACTGCCTGAAGAGCAGGCAGGCTGCCTCTTCCCTCTCTCAAGGACTGCACAAGGTGCAAAGCAACAAAGAGAGGAGAGGGTCAGAAGAGAGTCAGGAGACATGAACTCAATATCTTGTCAGCCATAAACTTGATCTGGCCCTGGACAAATCATTCATACCGGGTGCCTGGGTTCTGCTTGGCCGCTTAGCACTGGTCATGTCACAGCACCTCTGCTGTGGAGAGGGCCTGTGGATGAGTCCTCCGTAGTCCTGCAGTTGCTTAGTGCAGCTGCTTTGTGTCTCTCTCCTTGTATTATGTGACCTGTTGTTCTCAAGTGAAAGATTTCCTTTTGTAAAGTACAGTGGTTGAAGTCTTACAGGGTTGCGTCTCAGAGATCCATGAAATTGAATATAAGCCTCCCTTTGGACAGCCAGGTTTTTTTAAAAACCTAGTAGAACTGTTAGAGCTGTTTTAAAAAACCCAAACCAAACCACTAAAACAAGGTAAGTCAACTGTCCATCTGCATTTTTCTCTTTGAGCACCCAACAATTGTACTGCAGGGGTGGTTTGAGAGCAAAGTAGAATTTGATGTCCTGATTGCTTGCTGATGCTGCTACATTTTCATTAAGGCTTTAATGTGTTCTCAGGGCTTTTGGACAAAGGCTGAGGTCTTTCTCCCCTCATTGATTCCCTTTTCCACTGAGGGGCTAAGACCCCTTTGACAATTTTATTTAGTATGTATGGAGACTGTAGACCAGGGTGGATGTGGCATTTAGTATCACGTGTGGATTAAAATACCTCCTTGACAGCAGTGAGGGTTGTTGTTATCCAGAGAGCAGGAAGGGGACCCTTGGCTGCGAGGGGCAGTGCTCCTTCACAGCCAGCAACTTTGCCCAATGGGGGATTTGCAGCATGGATGATGAACAATGCCAGGTATGGATCTGGTGAAGAAGGGGAATCTCCTCACCTGCTGCTGGCATCTGCTCCAATGGTGGGGCACAGAACTGCTTCATCAGGACAGACCCATGTCTTTCAATTTTTTATTAATTTTACTTTTACATTCTGTTATTACTTGACAAGCTGTCATTGTTTTCTGAGGAACACAAGCAAGAGAAAGCAAGTTTCCTTTTTTTCCTGTTTGTAAAGCAATAAAACTTGGAAGGTACGTCAAGAAGTAGAAAAAAGGCACTTCACTAGCTTGAGGGCTTTCCTCCATGACATGAAAAAGATGGATTCTTTCCAGGAAGGTATCATTGCCAGACTTTTCCGAACAAAGATTGGGTTTATCTCTCATTCTGGAAAGTCCCATTTAGGAAACCTAAGTGGGAAAACTGCCCGCCTTTTTCCTGTACATTTTGTTATAGGTGTGAATACTCTCTAATTTTCCAAGACAGTGCTGAATTTAACCATGCAACAGTTGGTGAGTAATGTGGCAGTCAAAAGTTGTCAAAAGTTACAGTAGTTTTGCAGTAGTGTTGGAAGTAGGTAGCTCTAAAGTGTAAGACATAGCGCTGTCTCATTGCTGCCAATTCCCAGATTTCTCAGGAAGCTGCATACAGTGCCTCCTGCAAGAGAGACATTAAATTTAAATTCAGATTGGGAATGCATGGTTATTCAGCTATCTCTGTGTGCAGAGAAAATTTGAAGGTATGTGCTACATGAGCATCTGCCGCTCCAAAACCAATTAGCTGACGAGCAGATACTCAGTGAGTGCCACTGAGAAATACCTCCACCTGACTCTGTCTGTTACTTCTTATTTTTTCATTCTCCCAAATGAAAAGCTGGACAGAAAATAGTGTGAGGATTGCAAATTCTCTCAAGGCATGGCCCTTACTTAGACTAATCAGGTTTTATTTTGGGAAGAGCTCTGTGCAGAGGGTATTTTTGGCACTTGGTTCCAGTTACCTAATTAAACTTCTCGAAACAACAACAACAAAATGCATCACCTCTGGAGCAGACCAGAACTATGGAAAGCAGCCAGATAAATTGACTTGGAACAAATAGAGGAATTCCCATTCCAAGTTTATAAATTTTAAAACCTGGATGGGGTACATCTCCAGTGATTTGTTGCTGCTGTGCAGACAGGGCAGGACAGCCCCTGGCAGGAAGAGAATGTCCCCTTGCTCTTTGCTTACTTTTCTCCTTTTCAAAACAGCCATACAGATAAGTGTCTGAAGTGATGCTCCTGTCTTAATTTTTGTTATTAGATCTCCACTTTCAATTCTAATGCCCTGGTAAGTTTTTGCTGGAAGATGCCTTGTGAGAAGCTGTGAAGAGAACCTTCCACACAAGCTTCCACCAGTATACAACCCTGTTAATTAGAAGCAAACCTGTAACAGAGAAAGTGACACGCTGGTACCAGTCTAGGTACCTTGCCTATCAATCAGGGTTAACCTGTGCCAGTTCAAAGATGCTGCCTGTGGATACCATCTAGCATGACCTATAAAGGGTTTTATTTTTCTGTCTCTGTTGCAATTTCAGTGAGAGATTTTAGTAGTATACCTATCAAGGTCACCTCCACACTATGTCCTAAGCAGTGCTGAATGGATTATATTATTACCAAATAACAAGCATTTTGGATGAAATTTTCTGTCTGAGCTATCTAACCATCCAGAAAAATAATGTCCAGCCTTTTCCAGCAGCAGGACTAGAAGAAGAGCACTGCTTTACACTAAAACAAATGGGCAAACACATCTTGGCAACTGCCTTCTTAGGAGCTAGAGTGTCCTGAAAGCTTGTTAGCCAGTTTAGGGATTTGGCACAGGGGTGGCCTTTGGGGTCATGAGTGACCTTTTCCCCTTGTGTGAGAGTTGCCCAGTTTTAACCCATACTGTGTGTATGTAGCTCTGATTACCAAGTTTTCTTGCTGAACATTAAGGTTTTCTGTTCACTGAAAGGCTAAACCTGTCCCCTCAGTTACAGCTGACCAGCCTGCTGAGGAGCAGAGCAAGTGAAGATACACAGGCTGTGCATCAGTTAGACACATGAGAAGAGACAGCTCAGAAGCAGTCAAGCAACCAGAAGGAAAGGCAAGGCAGCCTGTGCCTGAGAAAGTGTGTCATGTCCTACATCCTCTGGAGAGGAACCCATGGTTGCTGTCAGCCAGGATCACAGCCTGCTCTGCTGCCAGAGCTGGCAGCCTGACTCTCCCTCTCTCTTTTGCCATGTTCCTACTGGGCAATCCAGCTAAAATTACCCAAGTTTTCCCCTGCATAACTGCCTGACCCAACTTCCCAAGACATGGCATGGCATTTCAAAGGAATCAGGAATACGGGATGAGGAGGCTCACTTCCCTGCAGACACATGTCCTGTAGAACTTGCTGGCAGTTAGTGCATTTGAACTCCACTGGCAGCTTGTTTTATTCCTTCTCCAGCTGATCAATACAAAAGCCAACTACTGTTACTCCTGTAAGATATGTTTCTCCAAGTAAAGGAGGTCTGTGAAGCAGGCTGGTAGGCAAAGCATTGCCATTGATCTCCAGGGGTGACAACATGAGATCATTTTAGGATACTCTTGTTCTGTGGGTATTTTTCATAATTTCTTCTTGAAAGAAATTATGATTAATTTTGATTAATTTTAATTTTGACTTACATTACTTTTGATTTTGACTTACATATGAAACAAATGTAGAAAAGATGTTATTGAGACTGCAGTAGTTTTGACCATGGTAGACTTACTCTGACATTAATAGGTTAGAGAAGAATGAAAGTTACTGAATCCCTTCATGTTTGTCATAAAGGCCATAGTCTATGGAGTAGATGGAAAAGGCAAGGAGAAAAAATCTAATGATGCAATTAAGGCAATTGCAGAAGTTGGTATAAGGATCTTCTCCTTCCCCCTTCTGAAAATCCCAACGGATGCTAGAAAAATATCTCCTGATTATCCTAATATTTAAACATCGTAATCCTCTTTTCACACTTCCAAAGTGCTCAGCCCTCTCAGCAGCTTCTGAGAAGCTCACACAAAGATACTCCTTTCATTTGTGACTCAGTTCTTAAAGTGAGAAGGGGACCCTGTTGGGAGGTTATGTCCTTTTGTCCTGAACACTGAGTCCCAATGTCATTACTCCTTTGTCCTTCTGTATGGACCCTGAACAGATGAGATTTTACCTCGTGTACTCTGCGCAGCTCAAGTGTGTGTAGGTGAAGGAGGAAATTAGATCAAAGCTTCTATTTTGCTATGTCTATGTTCTCTGTCTGTACAAGGCACAAAGACAGTTTCTGCCCTGAAGAGCACTGGAAGCCATTCTGAGGAAAGGTCACACTCCTTTTGTCTCGGGATTTCTCCCTGAGTTTAAGTATCTTTGCCAAGCCCACAAAACTGTAAGGATACTGCACTGTGCTCTTTGTGCGGTGACCCAGGAATGGAACTCCAACTGCAGTGAGCGAAAATGGTGGTGCATGCTTCCTTAGGTATCCACATGGAATATATTGTACCAGGGCCTGGTAACACCAGTTTTCAGTTGAGTTTAGAGTAAGTTTTGGATAGGAGGATTGCGTTAACAGATGGGACAGAAAAAGTCTCCTGGCCTGAATTCCCAGGTTCTAAGATGACTTTTCTTCTCATAATGAGGGAAGTAAGATGTCCATCTTGGCATTGTTGCACTGGAATTGCTGCTACTTTTTCCTGAAAGTTGCCCAGTTTGGACCAGTGAAATAGAGCAGTCTCTCACAAACCAGCTCTCACAAGCTGCTGTCCACATTATCCACTTACCTGTGGATAATGTGGACAGCAGCTTCTCCAAGTTTGAGTTCATTGTCAAATCTCACTTCAATCTTATATGAGCATTTTTTGACAGAGAAGTCTGAGGTCACAGGGTCCAGAAGACATGCTGTTGCCTCTGCAAGCTCTTGCTCTTCTTCCAGAGGAGGATCTGAGACTGTGCATTTGTAGGACCTTGTGAAATGCCTGTGTGAGGAAAGGTAAACCCATGTGTACAGGCACTGGGTGGAAACTCCCCTTTACAGACTGGAATAAAGGGGAAAAGGTTTCAGAGTGCAATATTTGGCAATATTGGAGTCAATACGGGAAATTAGTTGTAAAAAGAGTGTTGGTAATCTTCTTTCTTTATTACAGAGAAGAAGAATGTTTTGTAGTTTACCCCCAGGATCTTCTGGATCACTAGACTGTCTGTGTCTTCAGGCTTCCTAGGTAACAGTGGAGACCTGTGGGATTTTTGGTTTGTTTCTGGGGCTACATCAGGGTGTGGAGCCTGCATTGTCCCTAGACCTTTGGGGCTAGTCCTGGCTATTCGTTATAAAATGCTAAAGATGTGCTTGTATTTCCCTAGGATGTTTGTGTTGCCATCATAAGCAAGTGTTTTACTGTATGAATAGTGTGTGTTAAGGAGAGAAAAATACTTCTTGTTCATGTGCCAGTGGTATGTGTGTGGTCTTAGTATCAAGGTCTGAACTTTGAGAATACAGGGATTTTCTTTGCTATGTACATATAGGCATGTGCAGGTAATGTTTAATTAATTGAAGTACAAGGAACAAGCCAAAGTGGAAAAATGTGTGGAGAATATTGTATTTTGATGGCTTTCAAAAGATGTCCTATTTGAGAGGTGTGAATTTATGCATTTTGTTTCAGGCTCCTGTTCAGAATGAATATTCATCAGGATTAGCAGCATCTTCTGTATGGGAGGTATCAAACCAGGCTGCCAGCGTAATGAATGCATTCCTTTTGTTCTCTGGTTTAAGACTCATTCTGCCAACTCAATACACCTTTTAAAAACTTTCTTTTTATTTATGTGATGCCAATTATCTGCTGAGGTCTGTAGACACATGCTAGATAGAAAAAGATGGTCAGTCACCTCACTGTATTCAGTAATGGTTTGATCCTGTAAGCAGGATGACTTCTAATTTGCCTCTGGCAGGATAAATTCCCCTCTGTCAATCTAGTGAAAAGAGTTTTAGTTTGGCATTGACCCCTGTGCTTTCATTTTCACAATTATCAGGACAGAGACATATTCCTCAAAGTCCTTTGTTTAGAGATAAAGGCAATAAATTCAAAATATATTTATAGTCTTGCATATTCTGCTTTACATGGGGAGTGGGGACATAAATGATAAGAGAAAACTGTTTATTTATTCATATCAGTGACTCTGATGAAACCAGAAAATCAGTCATGATATTGAGCTTCATGTCCCTGGACCTTGTGACCCAGCACAGAATATACTCTGACAAGGAAAAAAATCAGTTTAACAGACTTTACTTTTAGGAGCATGCTGAATCTGTAACTGCTCTGTAGTTTTTGAACATGATTTGTTTTGCTCATTATTTTTGCTTGGTGTGTTGTCAAGGTTGTGACAATCTAAGGACATCATTAATCCAAGGTTTGTAGAGATAATGTCTTGCATTAAACCAGCAAGTACAGCTGAAAAAGTCAAAGATGCTTTCAAACACTCAGTCAGCACTTAATTATGACTAGTGTGCCCAAAAGCCTCTCTGCTTCTCCCAGCTCTGCTGTTGGGTCTTATCTGAGATTGTCTGTCTGACCACAAAGCCTGGTACTTAAAGGCCACAGGAATCTTGCTAATTTCTGCTGGCTGTGGTACAGACCTTCCCTCTGCCCTTGCATATTTTTTCCAAGACAAAATGAACAAAATGAATTTTTCATCAAACAATTTTTTGTAGGTAAGGTAGGAAGCCTCGAAGCAGTGAAGAAATGGTACAGTTTATTGGGAAAATAGTCCTCCACCCTGCTGCTGCAACTGTTTAAAACTACTTTTTACCATGAGCCCATTTTTAATATTAGTTTTTGAAACCTTCCCAAGTAAAATCAAATTACCTTAATGAAGTTTCTTTTTACTATTTGTAGCCAAATTGTTAGTAATTGAGATATGAAGTTCAGAAGTTGCCATTATCTGGTAATTGACCGTGTCAGTTTAGTTAAGCCTCTGCAGCTTTAGCTTATCTTGCCTCTGTATCCCCCAGTCTCAAGCCATGCATTAATTCCTAGATGATTTTTTTTTTCCCAGAATCTTTTCTTCTTTGCTTCCCAGAATATTCTGTAGGACTCTGCATTTGGTGTTGTTCTTCTCAGTAGGAGCAGAGACTCAGAAATGTCCTGAAGCGCTGGTATATTATGGATTCTGTCACATTACAGGGGCTTGCATTCTTCTGGGTCTGGTAGCAGATCTGTGCTGTATCCCAGGAACTGTGAGTGCTGCATTCCTACAGGACCCTCATCCTTTTTCCAGAGGATGACTCACTCAAGGAAGGGGAGAATGAGTTTCAGGGTGAAACTCTCCCCTTGAAGGTGCAATCCAGTGTGGACAATCCAGTGTAGACTCCATTCTGAGGCCATGTCTGAGAGTACAGCCAAAGTCCAGTTACACGTTTCAGCTACACTTAATCTGCAGCCAGGCAGTCCTTGAGGACAAACAGTGTAGGCTTTATGAAAAGAAATTGTTCTTCCTAAGATCTGCAGGTAACCTGGTGAGGTAAAAATGTATATTCAGCAGCAGCAATATTGATAAACTCTCTGGCATGAGGACCAGAATGCTCTCCACCTCAAGAACCTGCAGGAAGCAGCAGCTCCTGCTTTTCCGTCTGTGGTGCTGTCTGGACTCCATGTCCCTGAGGCAAATCTGATCAGCAGAAACCTAAAGACAACACCTGCCTTCAATGAGCTGGCCTTGCTCAAACCTGAAGTAAAAGAACATATGGCTTCTTCTTCTTCTGCTTGTATCAGCATTTAATATGTTCATAAATGCCACTGAGTATCCTGGTTGATAAGCCACGACATGAGTAATAATGCAGGAAGTTGTCCAATCACAAACTTAGATGCCCACAGATTGTCAGAGGTTATGGAGGGCAAAAAGCCAAATGTCTTCAGCCACTTAATACATGATTTCTGGTGTATTGTACATAAAATTCTTAAGTGCTGCTGTGAAAGAGTGCTTTATCATCTTTAGAACTCAGATGACAAATAGAGACACCCAGCTATTCAACACTCACCAATAGTCCAGTAAATATATATGGCCCTCCTGGCTGCCAGGGCACTGTTGACTCATATTCAACTTGCCTCAACCAGGACCACCAGGTCCCTTTGAGTGGTGCTGCTCTTCAGTGTCTTGTGCCCCAAACTGTCCATACCTCCAGGGTTGCCCCATCCCCAGTGCAGAATTTAACACTTGCCCTTGTTAAACTTCATTCAGTTGGTGGTTGCCCAGAGTGAAAGCATTTTGCAGAGGACAGCGAGACTAACAGCTCCAACTAACTGGTTTTCTTTTTATTCCTCAAAAATAGGCATGTATGCTGATCACCTTCCATTAATAAACTTGTTCTTAGAGCTAGCCCTATATACAAACAAAAACCTCCCCTCTCCCAGCGTTGTCCTCAGTTATGCTAAGGTCTCTGCATCTGTCTTTGAATGTGTTTTTCTTTCTGTTTTCTGAAGAGGAAATGTTATGCCTCCATACTTTTTTTTTACCTGCTCACTTTGGTGCTAAGTATAGGGTAGGTAATATTTGAGTTGGATAAACCACCATCCAAAATTCACTTACAGCTGAATTTCATAGCTCCTTCACCTGAAGTAAGTCTCCTGTGACACCTCTGATTCTATAATTTTGGTCTGAGCCAAAACCACAAAGATGTTTAGGAGAAACTGTGGTTCTGAGAAGGAGAGGAAAAGCCTATCCAAACATTTTGGAAATGTACGGTTTGTATTTTCCTTGAAAACTTTAAAAACCTGTGATGTGGTTTCTGTGTTTTTTCCCAAGCCTTGACTTTTCCACATTAATCATTTTACTCATCAATTTGTTTTCCTTTGTCTTCCCCTCAGCAAAAGCTCCATTAAACCCTTGCTGTTTATAGTTTCAGTATTTGTTGCAAGGTGAGGAAAAATTGCTCTGTTCAGATCAGAAAGCAACCCAAGTGCTGGATACACATGTATGAATCAGGGTTTCAGGTTTCCAAGCCAGAACTGTGTAGCCTGTTCTTCACATGCAGCTCCTGAATTGATGTTTAAATTACTGCAAAACCCATGAAATAGCTGTGCACAATATCTGTTGTCTCTGTATGGAATTTAAACAAATTTTCATGCAATCAATATTCTGTTGGGAGGGTGAGTACATCTTGGTACTGCGTAGGTTCTTGGGAAGAGAACAAGAGAGGTTGCAGTTCAATATCAATATTTCCTGAAGGCTTATATATTTCAAATGGAAACTTATCATCTCAATAAAAGCACTTTTAATTCACATAATTCTTTTAACTCAGTCCTCCAAAACTCAGCTCTGATGAAATTCAGTTCATTGGACATTCAGTTCACTGGTGTTACAGCAGTAAAAGCTGTAAGAAACTCAAATTTGAAAGAGCCCAGCAAGTCTGCACTGGAACTTTAACTTTTCTTAATGCTCTAGGGAGAGGTTAATTCTGCTCAATCACCTTTTATTCACCTGCAGCATAAAAGGAACTGCAGACACTTTAATATCTGAATTGAAAGGTTGTTGAGTCACCATTATATCTCTGTAGGCTTTGTTCGCTTGCTATTTTGCAGCTGCTTTTACCATTATTCACTGAGTTGCCACAGAAATCCCTGATAGTGGTACTAAGAGATTTTTATTTCCCTAGCAGTGGGAAATAAAGTGCTAATCCAAATCATTACTGCTAGCACCAGGGGGCTTTGCATTTAAAGTGCAGGTTGTACAGTAGAATTTGTAGCAGCAAGTGACTGCTCCAGGCGTTTGGGAGCATATACTGGGTTATGTGTGTGAAGGTCTCTACGATTTTGAATTAGACTTTATAGGACTTGTGTGAAATATGCCTAGTCTGGGACTTGACCCCTTGCCTACTACCATATTAGAAGTCATTAATAACTTGGTAAGTATTTTGTCACAGCTTTACATTTCTGTATGAGCTGGATTTCCTCTTATGTGCAAGATGTAATTTGTGACTAGTATCAGATCAAGTTGCACTGTCCTGCTCAGCTCTCAGAGGATGTCATGGAAGAGTACTATATATATGTATCTATGTAATATGTTATGTTATATTATATTATATTTATTATACTTATCATATTCTATTTTGTGGAAAGGTTTATAAGAAAAGCAAGTACTTCATGGATTCTGAAGTACCTTCTACACTTTGAAATGGTACACAGCCTGGAGTGCCAAGGAAAGCCAGAATAGGTGTTTTTACCTTTACCATACTACACTGGAGTAGAAACCACATGGTTTTGGGTCATGAATGGCTTTACCATGTGGGCCACTCAATTTCCACTACAGAGGCATGGGCTCAGCTCTATAATCACAAACAGTGCACCAAGGCCCCTAAAAGTTGCCACACCATAAAAAATATAGTAAAATAAAATAGTCTGAGGGGACTTTCCCAGTCTGTCTGAAATAGTGAGAAAAATTGATCCTTTATTCTGTTCTTCTTCCCTGTGTGTATGACAAAAGAAGCAAACCAGAGTAGCTATGTGCTACACCAGGCCTCCCAATTATCCATATGGCTGCAGGGAACCATAGCAGCAGCGTTACACAGTAAGTTCAAAAGATACTTGAAGCCATTTTTTCCGGTTCAGATGAGTAATATTGGATTAAAAAGACACCATTCTGATCTAGGAGTTTGATAATTAGTGTATTTCACCATCACATTTAATTTCATAATCATTTTGTGCAACTGTGAGAGCTCAAAGCATGTTGTGTCAAGTCAGACAGGCCTTCTACAACCTGCTTTCTGACAAAGCAGTCAATAGCTTATACAGGAGCTGGCCTGCTCTTTTCAAAACCAAAGGAGCAAATCAATACATGTTTTAAACCTAGAGGCTCCAGAGTAGTTCTACCAGTGTCCCACTAACTGGGCCCTGATGTGTTAGGAATTTGGCTTCCTTTATGCAACACAAAAAATTTGGTCAAGTATTAAGTAAATTTGCACCTGGTGCCTAAAAGAAATTGATGATGAACAGGATTACTGTTTTTATTACACAAAAGGGAAGGAAAATTATTTTTAGAATGGTTTTTGGGTTTGGAGGAGAGGTAGAAGAAACAAATATTTTGTATATTTTCCTCTCCATTCAAATAAGTCCATTGATAGGATTCTTGCAAAGATGATTGAAACTTAAGCTTGAGTGTGTCTGTGAAGAGGCTTCACAGAGCAAAGTCAAAGCAATGAAATGGATTGTACTTGTGCTCTGTGGATGGATCTCTCTTGTGCTCTCCTCTGAGTTCAGAATTAAAATCAACTACAAACAAATGTGACAGTGTTTCTCTTATCCATTTCTCCTGTGAGAAAGTGAAATAAGAAAGACACACAGCACAATAATGAAAAGAAAACCATGTTGTAGAATTCTATCTGTCATAGCAAGCAGTCTGGTGAATAGTTTCAGAGAAGGGGTTTGATTTCTAAGAACCCAACTGGTTCCATGCTTGTCCATGGGCTTTGTGTTTTACTGTGTATCTCAGGTCTTTTGCAAGCCTTTCCCACCTACAGGGGTGAAAAACAGTAGGTTGAGTGAATATACACAGCCAGATTTCTGTCCTTGCCCTGATGGATGGTGAGGAATTAGCAGCAAGAGCATAGTTTATGTAAATGCCTAAGTAACAATAATAAAATTATCTGTGAGCAAAGGTGTCTTAATGCAATGTCATTCCCACTGATGTCCACAAGGCTTCAGCTGTCCTAAAAGATGGTCTGAGCTTGAAGTGGTCTGAGCTGTGCTGGGCTATGCTGTACATGTTTAGTTTCTTAGTTATGCAAAGCATGTTAAATTGTATGCCTGCTTTGGTTTATGTGCCATAATTCCTTTCCAGATTGTCCAAGTACTTAGCAATCAATGCCTGCTTAGTGCAGTTCTGTCACTCTGTTTTCTGGGTGAAAACAGTGGAGAGCAGGGAAAAAGGTGTTTTTCATGTGTGTCCACAGCAAGAAGTCCAGTCTGCACAAATCCTGTCTGATTGATGAAGTTGCCATCACCTGATACAGGTAATCTTAATTCCTTCTGTAATATATATGGCTTTGGAGATCACTGATTCTCTTCTGATACTTGCTTTAGACCTCTGGTGTGGCAACACTCTGGTTTTGTTGACTTGACTGGAGTTTGTTCTTGTTGCAATGGATTGTGAGAAGAAAGAATCTGTCCTTATGTGTTTTGCAGCATTTGCAGTTTAATTTAAACCCTGCTATGAAACAGAAATGGAATCTCTGAAGAGCTTGGTATCATAAGGCTTGTGGTATTTACACACCATCTGTTCAATGCTCAATGGGTAGCTGATCAGCTCTTTTCTGTAGCAGCAGGTAACACGGTGCTCCTGTGAATGGACAACTTTGGTCCCAGTTCTCTACTAGTGTAAGAGGAAAGAAAACAGGTCTTAGAATGTATGCTCATTCTTCCTAAATTGCTGTGATCTCATATTGTTGTGTGACCTAAATGCAATAAAAAAGGCATTTGGCCTGTTATCTCCTTCATGACCCAGTCATCTGCAAGGATGATGCCCTCAGCCATCAGACTGTAAGATCTTGTCTCTGCTAATGACAGCAGGATAAAGACTATCCTGTTGCTAAGTGTTTGGTTCACAAAGAAGAGTTTTCTAAAGTGCTGAATCTAACACCCTTGACTTTCTCTCTCTCTTTTCTCTCTCTTCTTTTTTTTTTTTTTATTTCTGCCTGCAGAGCCAAAATGAGGAATATGGGCAAGAATACTTTTTTCCCTGCTGTTCTATTCCAGCTTTCTTTGATATCTGAAATTCAGTTTTGAGAGAAGCAGCTCTTAGAAGTTTGTATGAGCCAGTAGGGACTGGTCACAACATTAATGTTGTAAAACCATCTAATCCAATTTGTGCCAAAAGGTGCTTGTTGTTAAAATGCCCAAAGACATCTAAAAGCAGGCTGAAATGGTTTGTTCTTAGCATGTGTTAAGCATCCACAGGTTCCATTAGCTTTGGAACTGGCCCTGTGCTTTGACTTTTGATTATTTGGAAACCAGTTTTTACACTACATTCTTTTGTGCCTGTCAAGCACATTTAGACTGAAGTGGGAAAAAAAGCTTCTCATCCTCAGATGAGATAAGTTCTTGACCAAAAGAGGTGAGAGAACAAGATCACAGAGTTCCAGCATTATTGCATTTATTAAAGGAATTGTGTGCTTGAATCAAGAGGAAGCTGGCAGAGAAAAATATGAACTGGTGGACACAAAGTGCTTTAAATGGCTGTGTTACAAAGGAAAATTTAGCAAATAATGTTCTTGAAGTCTTAGGAGTTTGTGGGTATGGGTTCTTCTGCTTGCAGTATTACTTCCAATTTTATAGCTATAAACCTAAGGAAACCCAGCTAGATGATGGCCCATTGGTTACAACTATTATGTATCACCTATACTCAGTCTGAAATATTTTTCCTTAAAAATGAGGAAATTAACAAGCACAAGATGGTGAGAAACAAGCATTGTATATGATGCTTCCTACTACTTTCTATTTTTTATCAGGTTTTGGTTTTTTTAGCATCTCCATCCTCTTATCTGCTTACAGAATATATGTGCTCAAGTCCATCTGCTAAGGTTGCATCTGAGAAAAAAATAGAGGCTCATCTGAAGAACATCTGTGGTGTCATTCAGGAATCTTTTTTTTTTCTTGACTGATGTCAGCTCATCAGCAATATTTAAGCTGCAAGCTCGTAAGCTGACCTGCTGAAGGGCTCTTTCTAGTTCTTTTTTACCCAGATTCCTGCTGGACTTTTAGAATGCCTTGCTGCTCTGCAATGAACAGCCTAGTTTAAATCTGCAGGGACACTCAATGTTCTCAGCTCCCCCAGGGAAACTGGTGGCATTTATAGACCATCAGTCCAGCTGAGACTCATGCATACCTTTCTGAGGAGCCACTCTCTTTACCTATCTTTGATTTGTGGATAAACTGAGTTGAATGCTGCAGTGAGAATGAGTTGGTGAAGGTAACCTTGGGATGGAGCACAAGCAGATCTTCCCACTAGTTCCTTGTGGGACTCTTGCTGTGGTACCATATGTTTTAATGCCATTTTGAGAGTAGAGCCAGGGAATAGGAAGGAGTGCTAACTTCTCAGAAGCCAGTGATGGAGTGCTGCCTCCGCAGAGCTGCCCTGCTACACTTGTTGGTGCTAATTAGTTTGTGTCTGTTGAGCTTCCTTCTGACACAGTCTGTTCTAATTAACACTTCCCTGTAGATTGCTGCTGAACTCCAGAAATCTCATCCATTTGTGACACACATTTCACCATCCCAGGGAGACAAATTTATTTTGTTGACAAAGGTGCTGATAACACTATCAGACTGCAGTTTAATATGTGTCTCAGAGATGGAGAGAGGTGACAAGAGAGCCTGAGTGGGAGAACGAGTTAAAAATGCCACTCAGAATTGCAGCTGTAATTTGTCTACCAGGTTGAATTGTTTGACACCCTGTATTGGCTGCAGACAGTTATGGTCGGTGTTTATTCCTTCTATCTCTACCTCTTTATTCCATGCAATAACATTAAAAGATACAATAGATACAATTGATAGAATGAGATGCTCAGAAATTATATACATATACTATGTATATATTTGTAGCTAAGCACACTACACACAAATCTCTGTCTCTCTCTACAGTCTATATATATCATTTGCTTTAAAAAATAAATCTGGAGCTACTATGTAAGTTAAATATAGGCCTTGCAAATAGAATATAGCTGAAACTACTGCAAAATTTAGATCAGAGGCAGCAGCACCTAGGGACCTTGCAACAGGTTTTAGAAATAATTTGCAACTAAATATATGAGACTTTTTTTACTTGGGCTGTGGCACCTGTCAGTGAGGCTGGCTGCTGCAGCAGAGAAATGAGTAATTGCAAAAAGCTGTCTGACTCCATATGTACAAGGAAACAGAATTGGACAAAGAGACCTGTGCTATTTCCAATGCAGCAAAGAACTCTGGAAATTCCTGAAAGCCTTCCCCTGCCACCATAACTCCTCCTGCACTCACAGCATAACCACAGTCTATGCAGGCTGAAGCCTGTCTAAAAGTGGGAAATGCTGGCCAAGAATTGGGGCATTTGGTTCCTTCTACTCAGAGTGGGCACCAACTAGAAGGCACCACCCTTCTAGTTTACATTATCTACTCTATGTGATAGTCTATATTTTATAGTTACAACCATTGAAGTCAGGAACTTGTTAGCATGAGTCCTTCCTGAAATCAGCTTTTCCTTGATGCTCATGGTCTTCTCTGCATCTTATATTGCTCCCTTCTGAGTGGCTTTATGTTTTACTGCTGTTCTGTAGCATGCAAAAGCTCCTCTAGAAATGCAAAAGGCAATTTTTCTGCCTCAAGAGCTAACTCAGAATGTGTTGACTTCAATCCTCTCTGCAACATAACAAATATCTCATCCCATAGTGTGATTTCCTCTAGGCATTTTGGTTGTTGGCAATGTCCTGTACTGTGGTGTGCTAGAAACTACACTTTCTTACCACATATTCTTTTTCCTGGGTCCAGTTAGTAATTATTCTAAGCATCACATATATTCCTGAAGTAGCTGAAGAGACCAGAGTAAAACTGACAAGGACAAAATGAGGCTTGAACAACCTGGTGCAACACATGTAGAAAGCTTGCATGGAGTTCTCTGAATTTTTCTGATATTGATCTCTAATTCTGGGTTTTTTTATGGCCATGGGTTGCTTTTGCAGCCCCACTTAGAAAGACTTCAATTTTGTATATCAAAGATGATCTCTGTTGTTAAAGTAACTTCCAAAAGTGACTTTGGACACCCATTCAAACCCAGACTGCCTTTGGGGAGTCCAAGCCAAGTTAAAGTTGTCTTCTTCACAATAATGAACTATTAACAGGATCCCAGCAGAAGAATAAATCATGAACCAGAACAATCTGCTCACCTTACACAGACCAGTACTGACTTAATAGCTTAGCTTTGCCACTGGGGAGTGGTTATCCATTGACTTCCCATCTGCCCTCAGCTTGATTACAAATGGAGTTTTAAATATTTTTAGTCAATTTAAAAGGGTTTTTGCAAGGAATAACATTGAAGAGTGGCTGTTTAAACAGGAAGCTTCCTGTTTTGAAGAAATGTTTTTCTACTTCTGCTCAAGTTTTACTTTTGTTCAGCTTGGCTTTGCCCTTTTGCTTAATCTGAAAGGAAAATGGTAAATTATGGCAGATTTTGTGGAAAAGTCTACCAGCCCAAGCATGAAATCTTCCTGGGATCATGAAAAGGCAAGTGGTTTGCTTGATTTGACAGGCAAGCACTTATCCCATGTTTTACATCTCAAAAAGCAAAATTGCAGCTCCCAGCCTCCATATAATGCTCATGTCATTTTCCTATATAAGCCATACTTTGCTTTAGTAGTAAGTGGTATACAAAAAAAAGACACGAAATATTTGGAAACTTGTGCACTAACTTCTTTGCAGTTTGCAGGTGCAAGAATAGAGACCTTCAGTGTTTCCTATGCCAGGACTCCCCATGGAAGTGTAGCCTAGCTTTAGAAACACCACTCTGCTCTTGCCGAGCTGATCAGTTTTCCCACACTTGGAACAGAGACCTGCTTCCCTTCATGCTGAGGCAAAACCAGTGTAATTCAAAAACTAACGAAAAGAGTTCCCAGCTGCCATACCAGTACGTAACAGGAGAGTCAGGCTTCTGTTTTCACTTTAACATTAGCAACATCTAATTAAGATAAGCAACATCATTGGCTTTGAAGCATCCTGTTTCATTAATCCTTTGCCTGCTGCTGTGCCTTAGATGCACAAAATGCTTCTCCAGCCACTCTGTGTCCCAAAGGGCAAAACTGTTACTTCAACCACTTCTTTCCTTTTTTCAGGTACTGGTCGATTGCTCGTTTGTTGTTTTATCTTCATTTCAGTGCATTTGTGAAGAAACACAGGCATGTGGCATGAGGCTAGGGAAACATGGGATATGGGAGTATAGCTATTCATCATTCAAAGAGATGTTGAGGCATTCCTGCAGGACTGACATGAGAGGGCCTCTCACAGGGCAGATAAGCTGAGTCCTTTTCATCTTGTCCTCTCATTTAAGACAAAAGCATTTTGTATAAATTTAGGCAATTTTTCTTTTGAGTTAATCTCTAGTAAAGCAAAGTAGTAATTCATTTTCAGAATAAACAGCTCAGTAATCACAACTCTCACTGAAAGCTTCAACATGATTCTGACAGACTCTCCTCCAAAGCAGTACATGTGAAGTGGCCTGTTAATTGCTTATTGTATTGATTTAATGAGGCCATTTTTCTTTAAGATAGTTTGGATTTAACAGAAATCTTCTTGCTTGTATCTTCTACTAGCATCTTCAGTGGACTTGCCTACATGCTACAAGCTTCTTAGGCACACTTTTTGCATGTTAATTAAATAGGAAGGAATATCAGCATTCACAACAGGTGGCAAAAATACCAAAGTAAGAATACTTTGCTCTATGTCCTGTGCACAGCTCGAGGCACTTTCCAGAAGACGTCTCATCCATTTGACATATAGAGAAATGGAGACTGGGAAGTTTTTTTAAATTTCTACAAGTAACTGTGGCAGAAGCCAAAGATTTGAGAGTTTCTTGACCATGTTTTCAGAGAATTAGAACTTTTCTTATAGCTGCATGTTCTTGGTTATGTTGTTCACTACTGCCTTTGAGGAGGAGAGATTTTACAGTAGCTCCCATTCAAACTTTGGTCCACTAAGGACAAAGATAATTGAAGGGTGTTTACAGATGCCACAGCTGGTCAGCTGTCTTCACAGTGAAGAACTCAATTCTGTGTTGGTGTCCTCAAGGTGAAGAACTGGATGATTTTTTAGAGCCGCAGGCGGCCAGGCAGTGCATTGCGTTGCTTTTTGAAGAACAGCAGAACACACAGGATGTGCAGCCTTGTCAAAGGGTTTCAGTAAATGTCTCAATGCAAGTCTCTCTGGCATGTGTGGGCTATCTTCCTTTTTGATGTTAATTGTTAATCAAAAGCAGCTCAGGTGTCAGAAAGCTAACATCAACTTGTAGTCTGCTGCATTCAGGACATGCCTACATCACCTTTGAAACAATTTCTTCTATGTCCTAAGAGCACCCAGTTAGTGAACCCTGGGCAGACCTCAGGAGCGCTCCATCCATCCTGATGTAGCATCCTCTGGTGTGGTCTGGATGACCCCTTGCCACAAATAGGCATGGTATGTAGACTTACTCTACATGTTCAAATGCTGAGGCAATTTTTAATGAGCACTTTGTTTTCAGTGTTAAAATGTTGCTCAACCCACTTTGCACATAGTTAACACAAGCATGTTACAAGGGCTTTTTCAGAGGGTGACCTGTCAATATGGATGTGGCAGAAATCCATAATGATGGTCTGACTTGTTTTAATTACTGGCCAGTGAACTCTCTTGATTTGTGGAGGTTTGGCTGGGAGACTGTTCCTGTTAACTGTGCATCATGTAAGTGATTGTCAGGCTGGGCAGGCAGAGGTAGATCTCAGCTTTAGAAAAGGCCAAGGAAATAAATAAAAGACAAGGTTGGGGAAATGTTTTTCTTTTGTGTTCAATATTAAAACATTCATGTAGTTTTCAGCTTTCTCTCTGCTCCTGCTGTTATCATGTGGTCCGTAATAAAATGTTGTATTTGTTTTGTGGTCACTTTAGTTTATCTGGGAACTTACATTGTGGCATGTTTGTCAAAGTCATGTCATTTTGTGTTGTAGTAGGTGCAGGCCAGACCGAGGTCTTCAATGAGTTAATTTTTTCTCACTAACTTAATCTGATCATTCTGAAATGTCTGATTTTCCCATCAGAGAAAAACCCAAACCCCACAGATTTATCTCTAAGTAAGCAGTTAACAAATCAGATGCACAGAAAATAAGACATATTCAAAGACTTATTCATTTGTGCGGCCATGGCAGTACAAAGTAAATGCCTCCTGTCCTACACTGAGAATTTCCCCTGAACTAGAGGAATTTGATTGCCCAAGCAAAGGGTCTGTACTCAGGTGTGCAAAGGTCTGAAGGCTGTTATTTCTCCTATCTAATCCATATGCTGCTGCAAAAGGAAATTAAAATAAGGGCCTGTATCCAGCTTTCTTCCTGTATTCATATCCTGCTTCAGACCTTGCATTAGCTGAATGGCCATGGCCAAAATACTTTTGCAGTGTCTTTAAAAAGAAAATATCGTCAGTGTAAAAAAATAAATAATATCTACATGACAAATATCTGTTAACATTGTTGACCCTTTTTTTTAAGACCTGGATGATCTTTTCTGTGCTACTGAGTGTATCAGATATAGGGAAAATATCTTTTAGAATACCAGCCATAATTGTGCAGCATTCCTTGGTGTACATAGACAGCTCCTCAGGATGATTCTCAAAGATGCAGCTGGCAGCACGATATCAAACTGCAGAAGGAAGGAAGTTTGTCCTCTCCCAAAGCTGCAGGGACTGACCCATCAGTGGGGCAGGAGGAGCCAAGTGTGTGCAGCATCTGGGAAGGAGGTGATGTAAGTTGCTGCTGAAAGCTTTCCTGGTCCCTTGGCTGCAACCTGTCTCACTGGATCACAAGCAGTTTACTGTGGCTGCAGGAGGGCACCTGCTTCCATGCTCACTGAACAAACAGAGGATATATTCCTGTCTTCCTAGCTGAGTTTCTCTTTTCAGTTGCCTCCCAGAGGTTCTGCAGCTAAGGAAAGAGGAATGTTCATTAGTCACCCAGTTGATTCAGGGTTTTTTGCTCTTCCCTCCCCAGGGGTTGTGTTTCCCATGTAGTGTAATAAAACAGGATATTGTGGGAGAAGTTAATGGGTGGGTCAGGCCCTCTCAGTGTGAAGCCTTTTTTGATTAAAAGCTGCTGCTGAGAAACCTCTGGACTCTCACCCACATGTGCCTTTAGTAACAACACAGTCAGCACCTGAGAAAAGGGACCATAAAATGAGAGAGGTGGGAGAAAATAGGTTTGGTGTTATGTGTCCCCCAGAACAGACCTGTGTGTCTTCTGTCTCTGCAATTTCTTTCCTAAAAATGGCTGAACTAGAGCTACTTAGTGTTCTGCAGTTGATGTGGTGTTATGTAGGATTTGAAGTAAGTAGTTGCATATTTGATGCAGAAGGATCTTACGTGTAACAAGGCAGAGACGTACAGAAGGCTGCCAGCTGCTCAGCTGTAAGCACTGTGGTGACCATAGTAAGCACTATGATCAGGTCAGCCTGTTGTGAGGGTTTCACACAGGGCTTGCAATGTGGCCAAGACTTTGGTGCTTTTCCTTCTTCAGTTGTTGCTCTTACATGGCAGACTCACTAGAGGCTGTTGACAGAGACCATGGGACACAAAGAGAATGTCTGGGTACATCACCCTTCTGTGGAGTGGCTTTAAAGCCACACTGGAACACTCCTTTCCTTCTGCCCCTTCTCCTTTCCTTCCCCCACTTTGACTCTCCCTTTTCCTAGGATCTCAGTGGCTGGAGATCCCTTTACTCCTTTCCTCTCAGGCAGATGTCTCAGAGCTGTTACTTCACACCTGCAGGCAAACTTTTTGTTGCTAAGCAAGTTTTCTGTTGTTAACACAACATCTTGTGACTGTTTCCCATTTTTACCCTCTTAGAAATTTATTAAAAATGAATAATTTGGTTTCTTATTATCTTTCTTTAAATACCTGCTTTCTTATTTTTTTTTTCCTTAAGCTCCCACCTCTGCTTGTCCATTAACAAGTGCTTACTAGAAACGTGCTCCTTCTTGTGTACTGTTCCCCAGACTTATTGGAATATGTAGTGTCAGAACTATTCTTCATGTACCCATTCTTAGGAGTTGGTATGTGTCAACTGACCAACACTTCTGAACTAAGAGCAAGGATCTGTCAGTTATCCTTGAATTCCCTTTGGGATAGGGGAAAGGGGAAGACCCCTGTGGTCTGGCAGTGACCTACAGTGATCACCACCTAGATTTCCTGCATAATGCACCTGCCCAATGGTTACTGACCCAAAATATTGGGTCAGTGATGTTAATATTTTACTGAGGTCCAAATTATGACTTGTGTGTTTGCATCAAACCTTTTGTTGTAATCCCCATTTTCTGATAGATGTTCTGGAAGACCGATATTTTATTGTCTTACAATTCTTGGACAAAGCATTATGTCTTTCTTGCAGTGGAAAGTAGAAGAAGAAGTTATGGCTGTATTCAACACAAACAAGGTGCCAGGTTTAGGTTTCTTGTTCACACTTGCCTGTTTTAGTTTCTGAAAGAGCTCATCATCTCCATTTTGTTACCAGATGGAAAGGTAGAAATATTTGAAATGTGTTTCTTTAAGACCAAACAGGAATGTCTCAAATTTAAGAAGGGAGCTGAATGCTCTTTCTGAATGCAAGTTGGTGGCAGGACTGCAGGTGCCAGGTCATCTCACTGTGGCATCTCACCTCCTACTTTTGCCCAGCAGCATCCCTCTTCACCCTCCCTGTGCCTTCCCTGATCTCCTGGCCTGAGGGGATATTAGACACCTCTGAGAAACAGCTTTGCTTGGTCAGGTCTCCATGTCTTATAACTCCCTCCCTGTTATTGCCTTGGTCCTTGGCTTAGAGCTGAGTGGATGGACATGGGTGTCACCTACTGTGCTTCCTTCACTGCTCTGGTTTCTTCTCAGCCAGCCCTCTCAAGGTGCAGCTGGGCTGGACCCTCTCACCTCTTGATGGCTCACGGGGAGCATGGTTTGGCTTCATGGGCCACTGTTGGGGCTGAGCTCTGCTGCCTCTGTGGTGTCTCAAGGACTGCCTCCAAGATAGTTTGGGCAGGAGAGGTTATGGGGAAGAGATGTGGAAACTGGATGTGCCCTAACAAAGTGACCTACTTCTGACCAGCCTGCTGGGATGTCTGCAGCTCCCATGTTGTAACAATGGACTCCATCCAAGCAAGGCCTCCCAGAGTTGCTGTTGGTTTTACTTAATAAGAGGAACTGCCTGGATTTCTTGCCCCCTCCTCTTCCTGGACTTTAACTGCTTGAGAAGAAGTTAGAATTTGCAGAAAAGCAATTAATGAAGGAGTTGGGATTTTTGACTGACATAGTAATTATGCTGGAAAATGTAATTTTCCCTGCATATTAGAGATGGGATTATTTCAAGGAGATCTTATTAATGTGCTGTTCACCAACAAAGAGCCCAGTAACCTCTCTCTTAATAAGATTAGCATGGGGGTCATAATGCAGGAGACTGCTAGGGTGATATATTCAAGGTTTTGTCCTGAAAAAAAAAAATTATCTTCTCCTGTCTGGCGAGGGCATACAGGAGTTGATTTCATTTAAAAGACATATCCTCATTTTCTAATAGCTAGTGGATAACCTGTGCCCAAACTCCTTTGTCCAGATGCTGTACATCAGCAGTGAAATCCCAGGGCTCAGAGGGGAGCCTGGAGCAGAGGTCAGAGCAGCTGATAATGAGCAGGCAGGCTGCTCCTCTGGCATCCCTCCTTAGATCAGTGACTTCCTCCTGTAGCTGCAAGCATGACCCTCTACCGTGTGCCTCTCTCTCTCTGTCTATAACGTGGATAATACTTGTCCACAAGTCATTTAAGATTAATGGCTGTTTGTGCAGTGCTCCAGCTCCCATGGAGCAAGGTCTGCACCCTTGTCACGGACTACAGCCAGTGCCATCATATCTGACCTGCTGTGTTCTGAAGTGGGCAGGAAATGGGAATACAGAGGGATGGAAAGGGGTGCTGTCGGTTTGGTTGTAGTTTGATCAACTACAATTCTGGCTTTTCTGGGACTCCATGTAGGTGATGCTGATGCTTTGTCTGGTTACACAAAATTTCTTCTACTCCCTAATGATGGCTGTGGGGTGTTTTTGGGTAAGCCAGAGAGTGACACTGCTAAAAACATTTCCAGGCAGCTTTCCCCTTCCTGACTCTGCTCACATCTGTCCACCATCTGTTTTGATTTTGCCTCTGTTGTGCTACATGTAAACATCCTCTTGAAATGTTCAGGACACAGAATGTTTGGGAGATCCTCCCTTCCAGCATGGGGTGTGAGATGCAGCCTCCTGCTGCTACATTAAACATGGGAGATGCTGCCCAGTGCCACAGAGGAAAACCAGCTGGCATTTATTATCAGCACTGCTGGTCTGTGTGAATCTCAGTTACGGGTCAGGGATCCCTGTTGTTGGGCTAAATGTGCAAACAGCAACTGAGTCCAGTGCGTACTGTCCTGTGCTAACCTTTCCACAGCAAGCTCTACCACCATCTACAAATATTTTTAAAGTTATAACCACAAGTTAACTCAACTTCAAAAAGGGAGATATGCCCAATGGTAGAGTCTTCAATGTCACTATTGATTTTTACCAGAAAGGCACTGATGTATTGTAATAGAGTGCAGTGGTATTAACCTCCTTGATAGTTTACCAGGGGAACCCAGGACATCTCTTGCATACAAGTTGTGTGCTTAACTGCTTTAGCACTAAAATAAATAAAGGAAGCATTGCTTATCCTCTTTGTTCTTGATATCTCATTACCTTTCAGACAATATGAAGAAATAGGAGTAGGGAAAAGCTACTTCAAACTTATGTGGGTTGAAAGTTGCTCAGTGTAGTGAGCTGCAGTTGGGAAGTATATTTTGAAGCAGTTTCAATTTGCTTACAAGCTAGATAGTGCCAACTTGTAACATTGTGTTTATTATTCTTATGCAAGCATGGGTAGAAGTGGTGTGGTAAATTGCAGTCATAAAGCTTTCAATTCTAGAGCATACTCTGGTCATGTCTGAAGGTATTTGTGCCAGGAATTGTATGTTAAATGTTATTAATTTATGGTTTGAGCCAGTAGAAGGGTGGTGTGTCTGAGAACATTACATTCCTGGACTTGGTGAAAATTTAGAACACGGGGTTCTCCCTATGCCAAAGAAATGCTTTTTGAAAGTTATCTCATTTAACTTAAATATTTTGCAGTCTAAACAGATAAGCATGTTAGTGATAAGGCAGAAGAGCCCTGAGGTGAGTGGAGGAGGGCTTGCAGTAACATTCCTTGGGCAAGGGAGAGTAATAGTTTCTCTTTTTCCCCAAAACACACTTCCTAAAGGCCACAATGAGTTATCACTTAAGTGAAGCTCTTGTATAGCTGTAAAACTCTTTTAAAAGTTGTTTAATATACTGCTGTGTCTCAGTGGAGTTGTAAATAGAATTTTCATATTTCTGGATAGGGTAATTATGGGAAGAGCTCTTCTGGCCACACAGTCTTGATTATTTTCTTTTAGCCAGTTGCAGGCATAACAGAATATCAGTTATGCTGCTGTATCTGCTCATCCTCTCCTTGTTAAAACAGAATGAATATAAAAGACTAATGATGAGGAGGTACGTTAGTGATAGTGGAAGGAATTGGTAGCCAGTACAACTTCTCACTACTCCTCAAGCTCAGTTACAGATTTTGGAGGTTCTCACTTTCTTTCTCTTAAAATACCATTGTTTTGTCTTTTTTTACAAAAGTCTCACTTGCCAAATGCTACTGCATTTTTGGAGTAGGTAGACCAGGTCAGAATCAGTATCAGCACAGATAACATTCCCTTTAAGTCAGTAAACAGAAACACTGAACATGTTTCTTTCCTCTGAAAGCTGTATACATTACTTCATCATCCACTTGAGTACTGGAGGGTTATTTATGGCTTAACTTATGATTTCAATTCTAAGGCAAATTAATTCCACTGCTGTTTGTTAGGCAATGCTTCTTTAGAATAAAGGGAGTGTAAAGGCTCTGCTGGACTGCAGTCATAGGAATGGTAAAGGCAAATAGCATGATTTCAGTGAGTTACCACATGTTAATGTTAGAAGTGATGGTCAGATCATCCCTCCTGATGTCCTCAGAAGTCAAGGCTGGGAGTTTTATCTGGTGCTGCTGCACTGGACCTTAGTTCAGCCAAAGCATACCTGTCCAGCAAGACCTCTGTATGGAGCACAGGACTTGAGATACCTGTTCAAATGCATTCTAGCCTGGTCAGAACCAGGAGAGTGATTGATTGGTAATACAGGATGGGAGCAGGTAAACTCTCTCATGCGACAAGTGATGTACCAAACTGCCTGACTGCCTTCTGCTCTCAGGGTCCTCTGTGAGTACGCTAGCAGCCACATCACCCTGGTCTCCTTTGGGTTCAACCCTTTTTGTGGCTTTCACAGTATCACTTTTTTGCCTGTCAAACTCTTCAGAGACAGTACTTTTATTATCTGTGTCTCACATATCGTTGGATGTTCTCCTGTCAGTGTTTTACTACCTGCTTTTTTGCAACAAAGCAGAGGGAAGGCTGTTACTAGGAAGATACATGTTTAGTGTTTAGATTTTTTTTCCCACTTGTTTGTTTTACTGTCACAGTGAGACAGATATAGGGGGAAATCCACAAAATGTGTACTCAGCTACTATTGTAGTTGGGCTGTAACATTGTAGAATATTCTTGTGTTTGAAAAACAGAACTTTTCAGGCTATTGTAATTTGACATCCGACCTCAATATATGGCAGGATTTCCAATCTGACATTTTTTTTCTTTTTAAAACTTCCTAATAGCTTCCTTTTTAGTAGTTTGACTGCAAAATTTGCAGTTTTAGTGTGATACACTACTTGGTGATGGTCTGGGGTAAAGTCTGGTACTGTGCATTTTTTTTGTTGCACTTAGGAAGGAGTCTCTCTTGCCTGCACTTCATTTTCCTCAGTAGTGGAGCTGGTCTCTGAAAAAGGGAAAATTGTGTCTTGCAAACATAGTCTGACCAAAACCCAAGAATTTTATGATTCTCCCCTTGCATCCAAAAGCTGGGCACAGACAACAGTGTGGAAGCCCCACAGTTTGGACTTAGCTGGGCACTTGGGCCATTTCTGGAAAGGTCACTGTTAGCCTTTGCCAAGGTGGAGTGGAAAGTCAAGCTCAGGTTCTTCCCATTGACTTGAGTCTTCAGAAATGGAACAAGGCAGCTTCATGGCTTTGTTTCAGAACATGGTGAGAGAACTGTGGGACTTGTTATTTTATTTTTATATTGGGTTTGGAAGCCAGCAGAAAAAACTTGAAACAGGATACCCTTTTTCATGAATTCACTATGGCAGTAATTTTGCATATTATTGAGCAATAGCAGCCAGTCCACAGCCTGCAAATGAATTTCTTAGTTGTCATCTAGTTCCCTTTTTAGAAAATACAACAGTGTTTTTACAGGCCTGATACACATTACAGCTTGGATGGAATGCAACAATTTTCTACAAAAACATTTGTGTTGAAGCAAAGTGAAAGCACAAAAGCAGAGGTGCTGAATGAGACCCTTTTTTGTACTAGGATCCTCTAACAAATATGAGGTGTTTTCAAGCAAGCTTACCAAATTCTTGTGAAATTGATTGCAAAAGGAGTCACATTTTAAAAGCACATAGGAACAACTTCTTCCTTGTCATCTATTTCCTAAAGCAGTTTAAAACACGAACACCACTAGCTTTCATAGAAATTTAATGACACTTGATTATAAAGGTTGCTTTTGTGTATGAGAGCTCAAACCTATTTGTTCCTAGCATCTGGGCTTTTAAATTTTTTAATAAAATTGCTGAGGTTATAAATGTTTTTGTTGTCAAAGCATTCTCGGGAGCATTGTCTTAAGACAGCACCAGCAAATAGTTCTCATTTCAAACACAAAAAGTAGAGTCTCTGGATATTTTTCAGTTTATAGGGCAAGCTTACAATGTAACTCCACCACCCTGCTGTGGCCTGTCTGTGTTAAAAAAGGAGTTTTGTATCCCAAGGAAAAGGTAAGGGACAACATAAGAGAAGTAGGAAAAAGAGATGTTTTACCATGATCCTCTCGATCATGGGTGTTTAATAAAGTGGTGAAGGAACTGAGCCAAAATTATCACTGGTGGCACTGACCAATAAAACAACTGTTTTTCAGTAGTGCTGCACTCATTTACTTCAACAGTTCCCTGGTGCTCTGCTTCCTATTGGGTATTTTTGCCCGGAGTTGTTGGGATGAATAGCTAACTACCTGAGATGTTTTTATTCTTCCATCACAGGGATATGGAAAAAAGGAATTGCCAAATGCTGATGCAACTTCTTCTGGTGGTGTGATTTGGTTACAGCCATTGCTGACTGTATAGACATGGCATTTACATGGGAAGTCTAAATATCTGTCCCTGGAAATATTTTTTGCCTTTCTGCTCTGTACACGCACACTTGCACAGTCTCTTCACTTTTTTGCACTTTTTTGAGGTGTGCTTCATAGTAACCAATGCTTTGCCTTCAGTGAGATGAATTTGGTCTTTGCTGGATGAATTGATGTAATAGTAGAGATAAAACTTGCGTGCCTTAGGTGTCTTCTAATCCTGATTGTAGATGAACAGAGAAATGAGATTTGGGTTGAGTTACAGGTGCCCATTCCAACCCTTAACCTTTCTGAGACTGCACAAAAGTTTTAAAATTTTCCAAGGGAATAGTTGAAAGCCTCTCTTTTCAGAAGTCTGAAAATTAGATTGGATACAGCAGTAGCAAGCATCCTATAGGGAACATTTCAGCACTGTAAAAGTGGTCTACATGGCTCAGATTCAGAGACAGAAAAAAATCCATTAAGTACAGAGCAACAATAATTGTGCAGCTGAGGTGCTAAAAAACACAAGCATTTGCATTTCTCTTTTGAGGCTTTGAAGCAGCAGCTTGCCAGTAGCTGAGTTCCTCTTAAATATATGTGACACAGCCATTTCCTTATTATCACTTTTATAGACAAGGGATCCAGTAGCACATTACTTCTTAAATGTCCTGCCATTATGAAGGGATTTGCTGTTCATTGTAATCATGCCAATCATGATGAATTCATTTTACATTCATGTAGATGTCATGAGCACTTTAGATTATTTTCTCCCCTAATTTAAATCAGTAAAGGGACACTTAAAAGCAGTATCAGTACACCCATTGCTCTGCCAATGAACAAAAAAAAGCATGCCTGTAGATTCAGGCTTGCCTAATCCCCTGCACAGCAGGGAAGCTTCCTCCTGGCTAGAAATTAGCAACCAGCCCTTCTGGATTGATTGACTCTTCCTTGTGACAGCATGGACCTTAATCAATTTGTTGCATGCACAACGGGCACATCTGTGCCTGCCGAAGGCATTTCACTGTCATTTAGAGGCTGGCTCAATTTAATGGACCACTTACTGTATCAGATACCTGCTTTGAGGGTCTTTTGGAGCTGGGGAAGTGAAGGAACTCCCTGTATTTATTAGAAGAACCATCCTCTTTCTTTTTTTGCAGAGTGCTCTGGGTGCTTCCCCTCACATAAGTGCACTTTATCTGTGAAAGGCCAGCGCTGCCATGATCAGCCTGTTGTCAGTGGATAAACTCTGTAGTTCAGTGATGCAGAATGTCTGCTCAGTGAACTGGGAGAGAGAAATAATTTGGTGGCAGATGTTTGGAGTTCAAACAGCACTGAACTTCCAAGTACTAATGTGAATTGCAGAGTGTGTGGGGAGGGTAGAGGAGGGGAGAAGCATAGGGGGACCAGAGGACTTATGCAGAGTGAACAGGGCCAAAGGAAGGCAAAGGAAGTGTTTTCAAGCAAAAATTACTCCAGAGTTCTCCTACTTAACCCAAGCTCTACTGGGTCATCACACTGCAAGGAAAAACATACAGGTTTTTACATACCACACACTCACATGCTCTCCAAGATTTTTGAAGGTCTGAGCGCTTCAGGTGTCTCTGGAAACCCACCAAAGCTATTTTATAGTGATGTGTATCAGTGGGCACATAAGTTACTCAAGTTTCCCAACACTCTTGTGAGTCAGCTGACAAAATAGTGGCATTGAAGAACTACATGATCAGCTGAGGGTCATTGATGAGGCAAGCTGCGGAAAGATTGGAACGTTGCAGCTCCAATCCCCAGATTTCTCTCCTAGATTTCCAGTCTCCTCTGTTCTTTCCCCATGTCTTGGTAAGTAAGTCTGGTGCCATTTTACTACATCAGATTCAGCTGGCCCCAAAATATCTGTGACTTCACACCAGGACTATAGGGTTCAGGACTGTGTCCTGAGAACTGAGTCATCAAATCAAGCATTCAGGTATCCAACTGGCTGGCTTCATTTTCAGAGCCTGAAAGAGGGAAAGGCTAGGAAACAAAAAAAACAGGAGACTCAGTTTAAACCAGAGCAGCACAGGTAGGGAAGATGCTGAGTAGAAACCCATGGACATTTTTGATAATGCAGTCACGATCTCATCATGAATAAAACAATATGTTTCACTTGACCACTCCATCTAATAAGGATTCACCTCCACTGGATTCTATCATTTTCAAAATAATGAAATCTCTGCATCACCTTGAAAGAGATAATTTGACCTTTGTGTTTATATGCATGTGCATGACAGCAATTTCTAGAAGCACCCAGTAGGTCCATTGCTACCTACCTTTTTGATGCAGGAGAAAGGCTGCTTCTCAGGTTTATTGGTTCAGACAGCTAGCTGGGAGTCATGGGCTTGAAACCATCACTCTGCCCCTGCTGCACTCAACAGTCTTTTTCCACACCAAGAAGGCTGTTGTGTGGTTTAGGCATAATCATTTCAGGCACTGAACTGCAAGGAGGAATTCTTAATGTGAAAGGGGAATGTGCAGATGGGGAGTGAAAGCAAAATAGCTGTTGTACTTCAGAAATAGATTCTTAGTTCATTTGGAAATATTCCTTTATGGGTAAGTTCTTACAGGTACTACTACCCTTTATTGGTTTATTTGTTTTGGGTTTTTTTTTTAAGATGGAAATTTATAATGGTTAATATCTGCTGCTTTGTGTCTATGCTAGAAGAGACTGGGAAGGGGGCAATAAACCTGCCCAGGTCCTGTGGTCACTTAAGTAGACTTAGAAAATTAAGTCAAATCAATTACTGGTGCCAAAACTTCCATATACATTATTTCATTCCTGAATCCAAGGTTTATAATTGTGGGACATTTTTCTCTCTGGTTTAGTAGGACTGAAGAGAGCAGATTTAGTTTGGTCATGCCCCTCCTGTTGTGTAATGTGTCAGAGCTGTGGAGATTGATCATACAAGCTGCTATGGCTTTTGGTCCTGGCTTGTTTTTAGGTTTTTAGCCATTCTCAAAAAATGCCAAGTATTTCCAGCACTGAAGGATCCCTCCTATCTCATGTTCCAGTAATCACTTCAGTTGAAGTCTAGGTAAATTGCACCTTTGGATGAAGATTGTATAGACCTTGGTGATTTTTTTTCTTGAATAATTTTAGTGGGTTTTTTTTGTTTTTTTTTTTGAGCGGTCCAAGAATCAACTCCAAATTCAATTTGGGAGCAGCGGCAGGCTGTGCAAACATATGTGAAGTTAGAGAGGAAAGCAGTTTGTTGTGAAAGGAGACTAGAATTTTTCACCTTCCAGCTGTGAGCCGCAGTGGCACACTGAACCTCGAGAGACTACAGTGAGTAAGAGTGTGACTGTGGTGCTCTTTGCTGATCATTTACTTGAGATGCAGAACTCTTTTTCTGTGCTGTGCTACTCTGCAAGATGAAAAAAAAAAAAAGGAATTCAATATATAGGCCAATGTTTGTCCCATTATCTCTTAATTTAAGTTGTTCTTTGGCATCAGCATTTACAGGCATGGCATCAAAGTGCCACTCAGAAATGCTTATGGAGATTACAGCTGGGAAATTACATCCTCTCTTAAGACAAGGCCAGTGCTACATGGGTGAAGGACAATTTCCTAACTGCAGTGACAGCAGCGTAAGCATCAGTGCTGCTTCTGCCAGGAGCCTGCATTGCGCTAGAGGCAAAACTTAATGGTGCTCTAGCCTTGCAAACTATCTCAGTGACCTGGTGGTACCAGACTGTGAAGTCTGTGTAGAAGAACATTTTTGGTAATTAATCCACTCTACCCCCAAGCCACTGGTGGTGGGCTGAAATATGGTTTTTGTCCCATTTTAATGAGAAGTGGATTGTATGGGAAATGGAAAACAAGAACTGAATCTTATATTGGATCATAGATTTGCTCTAGTTACTTTGCAGGGTTTAGTTTTAATTCCTGCTTTGGCTGTGCTCAGATGAACCCAGCCAAAGTAAGGAAACTGCACTACAAGAGGCCTGGAGACTTGACATTTCACCACTGGAAATGGGAAAGGTTTGAGGATGAAGTGTGGAAATCCTGAGCTGGCCAGTCTACCCTGAAGATGAAGAACAAATGATGAAGGTAAGATTAACCTGACATACCCTACATAGTTTCAAGGGAGGTGTTTTTTCTAAACAATTTCTAAATGATTCTCAGCTTTTAAGAAATGCGTATTTTGCAAGAAATACATAGTACTCACTCTTCAAACAATAAATGTAAATTACCCTCTTTAGTGAAATCATGCATTTTTATATAAGAGGGAACATTTTCCATTTTAAAGCTGCAATTACTCTGTTGCATTACTCCTTATTTTATCTGGTATAAAACCTTTGCATTAGCTGGCAGAATAGCTCATTAAATACTCTCCAGCTTGAGTGTGTGTGTGTTGGGCAGGCAAGAACACTGTTCTGCTCCAGCTTCTCAGGAATGGCAGTTCCCACTCCAGTCCTCTCTGCCTGCAGCAGGCCTGGAGAAACCTTTATGCTTCAGAGGGAGGTCACTACCCTGGTCCCCATGCCAGGATTGTGCCACTGAGTTATGGCATATTATCAGGAATATAAGGAAGGGGGTTTATGTGCTGTGTGAGAACAGAGAAGTGTTTTAAGACATCTGGATGCTGAGAAGTCTGTGGGCATCATCCATATTGCCCAGGCAGCTTCTGAAACATCAGTAGTAGTAGTATTAACTCTAGCAGTAGTATTAACTAATTCATTAGTATTACTTGTAGAAGTGCTTCCAGAAATGATTCAGAGGTCTAAGAGGAGAAGAGTCACTGTTTCAAAGACCTTGGTTAGCCATGTTTATACAAGATTCCCACTTGACCGCAGTGGGAATTTTGGTTTGCTTTGTTTGGGTTTTTGGGCAAATGTTTGGATTTGGCCAGTGTAACAGTAGGCTCTTGCCAGAGTTTCACTGTCAGCTGCTTTTTCCAGCTGTGTTTGAGTTCATGTGTCTTCTGAGAAGCATAGCTGGTTCCTGCAAGCAGGCATGCTGACCAGCTGTCTCCTGGGACACTTGGGCAGGGCTCTGGTGGACACATAAGCAACAGGATAAGGCCTGGGTCAATTTGGTGCATCTCAGCTTTGTGCCTGCACACGTGTCAGTACTTCCTGCTGGATGTGCCATTTGTGTTGCTCTATTTGGCTGATCTGCAGGCACGCTACCAATTCTCTCCTAGCTACTGTCACATCTAAACGCAGCTCGATTTTGATCAATAATTATTAAAAGTGAAGCTGTACTTTTTTCTGTTCTGGCATCTAATGGTTTTGGGGGTAGGTAATTTTATTGTCTGGTCTAGAAATGGGAAATTTTTGCAGTGCTACTTTTTTATTTATGGTCCCAGATGGAAAGCACTCAAGTCCTGAAAAACATCCAGATGTCTCTGTGGCACATTTCCTCTACTCTTCTGAGGGTGTATGAGAGGCAGAATTCTAGCCTTCATTTAGATATAAATGCTCTCCACTTTCCTCATTTCTTAAATACACTTCCTGGATACTTAATAATGGAAAAAAGTACTACTCAGTTTTTCTGCCTTTCTTACTCAATAAAGTGAGTTGTTGGAAGAGACATTTGCTATTACAAAATAATCTCCACTAAACTCGCTGTTCTAGAGGAGCCTGAAGATGAGCAGGCTGAGAGCCTGGGACGCTATAAGGTACAAGGCCAGTTTAACTCTGCCCTTGGAGCTGTTGCCCACTGGAAGTGATGGAGAGCTGCCAGAGCTCAGGTTTGCATGGGAGCCCTCATAGCAGTCATAGGGCCTGTCCCAGGCTCCCTGGCTAAATGGGGGCTTCATGGCTCCAGTGCAATGCAGCGTCAGAAGTCTTCTGAGGACAGGGATTCACTTTGACATAAATACCTCTTTGTCCATTTTGTCCAGTGTTTCTGGAAGGGAAATTGCTAATGAGTCATGGTGATGGGTGGGAGCTCCCACACATTTAAGCAGAGCTAGTGAGCAAGCAATAACTGTAACCCTTTGTCTTTAGTCTTCCTATCTCTCCCAATGTGTATTTACTAGAAAAAAAAAGTGTTCCTGGTCCTTGTCATCTTTATTATTGTTGCTCATTATGTGGGATCCTGGGAGGCATTCCCATTTTTAATGTGAGTCAACGTACAACTTACTTATCAGATATTCATGGAGCTCCCCCTTCAACACTGAGAGGAAGTGGAAGAATTAATTATGGAGACAATCAACTGTTCAACCTCAAAAGACTGAAACAATATCAGTATGTGGTATCTAATGAGGAGTGAGGCAACACGAATGAGATTTGTTCTGTGAGTTTTGCCTGTTCTTCTCAGTCTTCAGGTCATGTAAGTTAGAAAAATCATATTCAGGATGGATGCTTAAACTACAGTGAACATGATTGCTGGACAATCTCAGCTTGAACATTACTCTTATCCCAAGGGTGATTCCCACTTTTGATATTAAAAAGTTCTAAAAAAGAGAAATTGAATTTTTAGGCCCTAGGTATAAATGAATGATGTAGCTTAAGTAAGCACAAAAGTTTAAAATTAAGAGGAAAATTTCACATGTCTCCCTAGAGAGAAAAAACTGTCGAAAATCAGCTTGAGCTGGTGTCACGGGTTGACCCTGGCCCAATGCCAGTGCCCCCATGAAAGCACATTTCCCCGAATGGTTACTGTGAGATGTGACCCAAAATACAGCAAAGCAAGCTCCATCATCTCAGGTGGAAAGGAATAAAGCTTTATTACATCTACTATAAACACAAAAGGAAAAGAAAAAAAACCATACACATACACACAAT
>VZRH01005844.1:56534-78970 GCA_013397555.1 Urocynchramus pylzowi
CTGCCCAAAGCACCCCAGGGTCCCTCAGGGCTCCGGCCTGGCCTGCCCAAAGCACCCCAGGGTCCCTCAGGGCTCCGGCCTGGCCTGCCCAAAGCACCCCAGGGTCCCTCAGGGCTCCAGCCTGCCCTACCTCGGCCCCGGCCGGCCACATGGCTCACCCCCTCCCCCACCCAGCCGGAGCTGGGCAAGGGAGGGCAGCTCTGATCCCCCGCTGGACCCAAAGAGGAAGTTCCTCTGAGAATGCTCTGCTTTTAACCCCTGTGTGTTTTCAAGGCGTGTCCAGGTTCCTAGTGGCCACCCCAGGTGCCAATATTCACCTCTGGCCACTGATTGGTTTGAGCACCACCTTCCCAAGACACTTCCTTCCTCGTCAAACCACCACAGCTGGACTCAATGCAAAGGCAAATAAAGCAAATAGAAAAAAGATTTTGCAATCAAATAATTACAAAGCGAGGAAAGAGTGGGGAGTGTGGGAGAAGATGTACTGTGCAATAAAGGTGGGTTACAATTAAATGTAACATCAGTGGAGCTCCAAAACTAAGAAAATGCTCTTCCCTTCTGTTCAGGAAAAATTATTTTTTTGTTGGACCTGATCAAGCCAATACTTTTCCACCTTTGTTCCATACTGGGGGTGGACAAAAGGAAGGTGACAGTAGCTCTGAGAGAGCTGAAGGAGAGATAGCTATCTTATTCTAGGTGATGTGGAACTTTGAGAATTCATGGACATGCCTGAGGGGTTGGTTATATCTTTCCCAGAATTCTGCTACAATTTGTACATGAAGTCCTGGTGTCAAAGTAAGAATTTTGTGGGTTTTTAAAATAAACATGTGAAATCTGAATTTACCTCATTTGACTAAACACAGGAAGTCTCAGGGATAGGCAGACATACTAATCTAACCTCAGCTCATATTCACAACTATAGATCAATTTGGGAAGCAGAGAACAATCAAGAAAGAATGCAAAGTAGGAAAAAACTTAAAGATTATCCTGATTTGGAAGGGACCCACAAGGACTGAGCTTGATTCTCCCACTGGACCAGTGGAATGGCCTCCTGTGGAGAGGCACCCATCCTGTGAACTGCCATGCCATGCCCTATTTGCCTTCTCCGATTCACCAGCTGTACCCAGGATTACTTAATGTGGCAACAGAGGCATCCACTGTCCCTCCCAATCCCACCTACACCTCTGCAGCCTCTCCCTGGGGAGCTGCCAGCTCCCAGCTGGTGTTGGTGCTCTCTGTGGCTCCCCTGGCTCCAGAAATTTATCTGGTTTGCTGCAATTCCCTGCTCTGCTGCAGGATGTGCCTGTGCCAGAGTTGTTCTCCTCGGC
This sequence comes from Urocynchramus pylzowi, assembly GCA_013397555.1. NCBI lineage: Eukaryota > Metazoa > Chordata > Aves > Passeriformes > Fringillidae > Urocynchramus > Urocynchramus pylzowi. Next base: position 57,863 of record VZRH01005844.1, read on the forward strand.
AAATGACCAAATTAATACAGCTTCAGGTTTTCAGAGATTGTGCCACATTTATATGATACCTTTAAGTAAAGAAATAACTGATCATCTTGGCAAAGAAATGGAATAAACAGAAATTATTTGAAGCCACAATTCACAGGGAGTTGGATAAACTGGAGAAGATGGGGATTAGAAAGTAGCAGAAGCACATGCATAACAAGGAGATGCCAGGAAGTGATAGGAAGGTAGGAGGGAGGTTATTGAGACTTTATCAGGGAATGGTTTGGGGACCAATTTTGCTTAATATTTTTATTAGTGACTTTGGCTCAGAAAGTAGAGAGAGTTAATGAAATAGCTTTATGTTACTGACATGAAGTTGTGAGACACATCAATAAAAGGAAGATCAAGATACTGTGCAAGAAGAATTGGATGACCTTGAAGATTATGCAGTAGAAATGTTGTAAAATGGCACCGTACCAAGTACAAGGTTATTCACCTAAGGATTGAACATAATCTGCTTTGCTGGAAAATGGGCTCATAACTTAGAGAGGAGTGAGGCACTAGTGCTTATGGCTTGGTCCAGATAAGACTAGCAACATTTATTTTGTCTAGAAATTAAATTATTTTATTGTAGAAAAGGGTTGAATTAATTTGTACAATGTGTTTTTTTGAAAACCTGTACCGTATTTTGCAGCATAAGAAGCCAATGTGATGCAGCTGGGGAAAGGGCAAATCCAATCCTCCCTGTGCAGTTGACAGAGAGGAGTTTTACAGCTGTTGTGTACTTGGAATCAAGAGTGCAGTTCTGGTTACTCATATTCAAGAAGGATAAACCTGGAAATGTGTTCACTGATGGTTTGCTTTAAGGAAAAGGTAATACAAAGGGAGAAGAAGATTTGTGTCACACAGTAAAATGATGGCAAAGAGGCAACAGGGTTTTGCCCTGTGTGTTGGAAAGAATAATAAGCTAACAGACAGTCTTGGCACAAGAACAGCAAGGCATAGATTATTCAGGAATACATTCAGGCTAGTAATTAGAAGAAAGTTTTTAACTACAGGAAAACTGAGGCTCTGAAGTAGACTTCTACTTAGAGAATTTGGAACAGCACAATTTTGTTCCTGACAAAAAACAAAGGCGAAAATATGATTAATTTAAGATGGACCTACAGAATGTATTTACCTGTGATGGATGGAAACAGAGATTGGATGGTTCAGAGGGAGTCTTTGCATCCTGGGTTCATAATTTTATCCCATGATGAGTGAAGAGTGAATGGAGTTGCCCTGTGTCTCTCAGATCTCAGTTTTACACATATATAGTAGGAAACACTGCACACTTGTGCTAAAGAGTATGTTGACCACATTTTGTGTGGCACTTTGAGAGTTTGAGGGGAGAGGAAGAGATTTGGCTGAGGAGATATTTGGTGAAGCAGGTGAGGGGAGTGTGCCAGCGGGTAAGAATCTACCTGGCAGCAATTAAGCAACAGGTTTACAGCAGTCTTTCTAATGAGAGCATCATTTGAAACCTTGTGAAAGCACATGAATACATGATCAATCACTACTCAGTTCTCTCTAGGGAAATGGACATGTGATGAGCCAGTGCATCAGAGTGCATATGTGGTTTTGGTGAGTGCTAGGTGTCCTCTAGGGGTTCATCTCACCATCTTAATTATGTGGATTTTTTTTTTAATCTTCCTTTTCCCTCTTTCTGTAATTTCCCATCTGTCTAGTTATCAGAGTGCATCATGAAATTCCTCAGCTCCTCATTTGTTAAGGGATATATTTATAATTGCTATAATATAATTTTGTTGGTGTTCAGTTTTATAAAAAGAGGCACCTGAGCACAAGCCAAGTGCAGTTTAAATAATTTTCTGATCTGAGGAAGTCAGGGGATTATTCCTAAAAAGAGCCCCAAATATTTATGATTTAGCAAACAATTGCATTTCTAGGTAAAGAACTTCCAAATAAGAACAATTTTGAGACAAAAATCAACAACTCTAAGAAATAACATTCTCAAGTCATGCTTCTCTTGCCATTTTTAAGTACAGCCTTGCTTTAATGTGTCTTTGTTTACCGTAAGCCATGATTTCTCACCCACTGCAGGCGCAGCATCATCTACTGCACTGTCACTTGCACCATTTTGATGAATCAAGGAGTCTGACATTTATTTCAGAAGAACAGTTTGGTCATGTCTCTGTTCTAGAAACCTAGCAGGGTCCTAGATATTACAGAAACAACAGTATCAAGCAGTCAGTTGTCTGAGTGTCTGCATCTTTCCCTTAAACTTTAGAAATGGACAAAGATAGTGTCTTGTATAATAATTCATTTTTCTGCTGGCCCCAGTGCCCCTGGTCAAAGGCATCATTCCAAGATGCTGAGTGCAACATTTGGAACAGCACATTCTTGTTCTTATGAAAAATCGAGCTTGAATGGCAGTGACTGAGTGACTGAGTCTTTCATGAGGCGATGAACTGACTGCTTGTCAGCTGCTTCTCGCAGGTCACGTCTGCCAGGCAGCGAGAATGAACTGGAACCAGCCCGACATGGGCAGCCCGCTGCAATGCCCCACAGCGCTGAGAGCAGGAACAGCCACTGCGGGAATGGGTGGGGCAGTGATGCTGCTGGGGGCCGTGTGGGGACCGTTCTGCTCTCTCCTCTTTACTTTTGGATTTTTACCTACATCTGCGATATGAACTAGAGGCTTTCATGCTTGTGCTGGAAGTTGGCCTGTTTTAAATGGAGCTGGCCCTTACAAGATCATTCTGCTGTTGAGAGTGGCACAAAAGATGTTCCACACTGTTAAATGTGGCAGTGGTCCTTGTCCTGTTGCAGCTCCAACACAAATAACTAAGAACACTCCTGCACCAGTTGTGTGGGAGGAATGATGGCTTTCACTGGCTCTGAAATCATGTTTCTTGTGAGATGAGGTGACAATATCTAAAGAATCAAGTATGGACATATTGTACAATTTTCATTACAATGCATGTAGTGGTTCACAGAACACAAATAGGAAAGAGGTGAGTGGTCTGACTCTTCAGCAATATTTTGTAAATACTTTTGAAAATATGGTAGCCAATCTTAAAACAAAAAGCTCTAGCACCCATATTGACTGCAGAGCTTTGCCTGCAACATCTATTTAACTTACAGAAAAAGTAAAAAATAATTTTAAAAGTATCAGCATTAAAAATAGAAATGTGGGCTTCTGGTTACTTTTGTCCCCTCTGGTCCCCTTGAACAGTGACCAGCAGTATAAATCCGGTTCCAGCCTGCTTTCATATTTCCCTGTAAGGTGACTTCCAAAAACTTTTAACAGCTCCTTAGCAAGCCCACCTGAGGCTTCTTTCTGTGTGCAGAGCAGTGGACATTTCATCCCTACTGTCATTATTTGGACAGTTCATCCTATAATGATGCCCTCTAGCACTGTTGGGTAGTCAACCAGTCCTGTGATGTCTAGAGGTTTTTCATAAGCCTGTGTTCCCTGGGAAAACGAATCACTTCCTCTCAATTTCTCCTGGTCCAGCCTCAGTTTAGTGGTCTGTAATACTTAGGAGACACTGTCTTCTTCATATTATGAACTATTATTAATGATCCATACTATTGGTGCATTGTCCACTGAGGTTGGAGCTGGTTTCCATAGCCTGGATCACAGTGCACAAGAGAGTGCAAAGCTGTGCTGGCCACTTCACATGCTGGGCTAGGGTCCAGATCCTTCAGTGTCCCTCTTGACAGCTCTTAGGCAGTGACACATTCATGGCCTTTTGCTGTGGACCAGGGTCTGGGTTCATAAGTTCTGGATCATAAAAACTGCTCTCCATGACTCTGAATGGTCCAGCAGTTCTAGGAGTACACTGAAACCACAGAAGTTTGAGCTGACTTAAGGGGTTAATAAAAACAAACATCCAGCTTGCTGCTTTCTGGCTGTGTATTAATTAAATTATAGGGCATAGCATTCCTTCCCCAGTCCTGTTTTGGAAAGTGTAGATTCAGTACAATGGCTCTTATGTTCAAGTTGCATCAAAAGCAGCCAAATAGGATACAAATCACTTCCTGTGGATGTCTATGTTTTGGGTTTTTTTTTTTTCCTGTAAGGAGTTTAAATACAATTTCTTAGAATTTTTGTCCTTTTTCTGAGCAAAATTTCATTGCCTCTCAGTCTATTGCCATGTGCCACTCAGTCTATTGCCATGTGCCCCTATTTCAGCTGCTTGCTGTGATGAAGGATCACTTGGGTATGTTCTCAATGCTGATCCACCAGGAGCAGTTCAGAAATCTCACTAGAGAATTGCAAAGACTTTGTGAGGCTGAAATGTCTCCTGTAAAACCATTAGTGTCCCTAAATAACTTATTTTCCTTGTTCCTTTTTCAGAGCTGTCAAATATCTTCATTGGTGTCCTCCTTTCTTTAAAAACTTAAACATGACACTATATAACTACTTGTTCTTAGAACAGTGAAACCATTTGCTCTTTCATGAATTTATAAAATATTTTTAATTATAAATAAAACAATGAGTAATTTCTTTTCCTTGGCAATCCAAAAAAAGAGTTAGTCAATTAACCTCATGTGCTTGGTGAAGCAGCATCCAAAGGAAAAGCAGTACCCTTGGTTTACACAAGCACCACTGAGCACACTTGAGCAAGTATCTCTGAACTACCAGCCCTTTAGTTGAGGGTGTAACTGAATTTCAGAAGTCATGGTGTCACAAAGATATTGATCTCTAATACTTTGCTTTTTTACCTAAAACTTACCTCAAAGGAAATGTTTCTTGTCTTAGCAGCAGTGACAATTTTGGTAGAGAATAGTTACAGCTCTTGAATGGTGTGTGTGCCAACCTGTCGAACTGAGGTCTCAACAACTCTGGCTTCCTCTTTGTCTTTCTTCAGTGGACAACTCCTCTTCTGCAGCAGCACACTAAAGGTGGAACAGAGCCAAAAAGGCATATACAAATAAGCAACCAATCTGATGCAAACAAGGTAAGGGGTTAACCAGACCCCAGGGGAATGGGGCTTTACAGATCTTTGTAAAGTTTAGGACAAGGAAAAAGAGGCTGGTTGCATAAGGCAATGTCAGATTAAAATGAGAGACCATGGTTCCCTCTAAAAGATAGCCTGTTAGCTCTGACTTCTTTCTGTGATTTGTATGAAATGAGTCTGTGACACGCTTCTGGTTGTCAGTGAGGTGCAAATCTAGATAACAATAGGAAACAAGACACAGACACAGCAGACACAGCACAAGACATGGTGTAGATGCCTTGTGACACAGGAAAAATTCCTCCGGGCCAAGCTGGAGGTGTGTTATTGCAGGAGTGCAAGCATGGCTGCTGAACCAATGAAATGAATAATTTGTGGACTTTTTTCCTTCCTTCTTTTCTCGTTGTCCAGTTGTAATTAATTTTGTTATATCTGCATGCATATCATAGTCTCATCCCAAAAACTTACTGTCCAGCTGTGGGGAGCATGTTTCTGCTGTGGCAGCTTACAATGACATAGACTTTTGTCATCCATCTGTCTTTCATCAAGGACCTTGCATATCTATTCTCCTCTTTTCCACAAGGAACTATAGGCAATTAAAATTATTCCAAGGTCTCCTTGGCTTGCTGCTTCTAATCTATATTCTCAAGAATGAAATAGAGCCATGCGAGGCAATTGTCTTTTGGTCCTATAGTTTTCAGAGGCCTGGAGTGGAAGAGCAGGGAAGAAAAGAAATGAGATACGTTTATAAACCAAAGACATTCATCAGACAATTCAAGGTCTTACATAAGCACACAGGCTGATGTAAAAAATAGGTAAGTGTGCAGCGTGTCACTTATTCTTCTTTCCTTAATAAGAGGCTACCATGTTGTAACTGCTACTCCAAGTGACTTTTATATGTTTTTCCTATTTTGTCTTATTCTTTTGCTGAAGTGTTTTGTATGAAGTTGTCTTTTTGTTAGAGCAAATATTTTTGAATTTCTTTCTGAATCAACATAAGGAAAACACAATGAAATAAGTTGCTAGTTTAGGCTAATGCAGGTATGTTTGGTAGGCACTCACCATCTCTGCTGCTTTTGCTGCACAGGCCCTTACCTCTGAAGGCAAGTAAATGTTAACAAAACCTGGTTTAGGACAGGCCACCACTGAGGTGGTTGGAGGTTTTCCTTCTAAATGAAAAGTGGCTCTGGAAGTCAGGTTGCCTATGATCACTTGCATTGCTGAATAGCCAACAACAACAGAAAAAGCCAAGGAGAGATGTTCAGGACTGGGGCTTTGGACACAGAGTCCTATCTCCAGACTACAGTTAATAATTGCAGTCTGTTTCAGCTGTGGAGACTGAAATGCTGCTGCCTTAGCACTTCTCCTGCCAAAGCTTCATGTTAAAACAACTGCTAAATGGAGTACATTTCTAGTCCACAACCCATTGTTTCAACACAGATAGAAAGGAAACTGCACAAACCAAAAATAAGCTGCAGTAGCCAAGGAGCATACATCCCTCTTAGCCATCCCTGCTCCACTGGCATCAGAGTGAGATACAGACAGCTGAAATTAGAAATTTTATCCAAAGGCAACTCTGCCTTTGTCTACTGTGAAACGGAAGTGGCCTTTTTGTCGATTGCCCTTTCAGGCTTCTTCTCTGGGCTGCTTGCTATGAGTCAGGTGTCTGAGTGAGGGACTGGTGTGTATGAAGCTTTAATACAGCAGGGCCCTGATCTGGATCCATAAGAGCCCTTCAGCTCAACTGTTGAACAAGTTATCCTATTTAAAAGTACTTGCAGCTGGCTCCTGGGTGAAAAAATAGCATCTCTGTACTTTTATGTAAAGGGATCATTGGTTTCCAGGGAGCATGCTCATGTGTGCATTATATGTATTTACACAGAGGTGTGTAGGTGATGCATGAAACCAAGATTGTATTTCATCTACAGAATGGGAAGAAGTGTAGCTATTTGTGGTTTTTGTTTTGGTTTTTTTTTCCCCTGAAACTGACCGGACACTAACATAAGGAGGAATTCAGAGGAAATTTGTTTGAACGGCTGCCTGTCTCTGTCGGACACGCGTAGGGTGGTCCGCAGACAGCCTGTGGTGAACAGATGAGTCTGGACTCTTCTTTTGATCTTTTTCTCAGGTTGTTTATTTTATCTTATCTAAAAAGTTCTTCTTCTGCCCAGTTGAGATCCGACTAGTAAGACAGTCACATGTAAACTCCCCGCCCCTGGGGCGGTAGAACATTCTTGTACTGATAATTACGTATATGATATTTACAATTTTTCACTAATTCCCATCACCTTTGTTGAACAGTGCACTTTTAGCATAAGCCAATCCAAAGTGCATACATCACACAGAAGATGGATGACAAGAAGAAGAAGAAGAACCACGAGGTCGGGCCTAAATCCTCCATCTTGTCTCCATCATACCCCCTTGTACCAGAATCCTAAAACCTATGTTCTAGTCTAAAAAAGCATTTGTCCTTCACCATTTACACCTCAGAAACCTGTGAATCCTCATGTTGAGATAGCACGACTCTCGAAGGGTCAAAATCAAGCCACCAGGTACTTTTGGCTACATTCCAGGACTTTTGAGCCCCCCAGGGGCTCTCCCTGGGACTCAGAGCATCCGAGGTGATGCACTGAGTTCCCACAGAAATTCACCTGGCTTCCTTGGTAAACCATGCCTGACACTGTGATTGGGAACGATGACAGAATCTGAATTTTCCCAAGCAAGTGTGAAACATCTGGTAAATAAGAAGGCAGATAATAGTAATGATTCAGGAGGCATTAAGAGAGTGATTTCATTATTGGCTGGTCCTAGAAGATGCCTCTCTGGTTGTCTGCAACAACCAGACAAGTAGTACACGTGTTATCATTCCAGCCATTTTTCCATTTGCACGCAAGGTGTAGGAGAGCTTTGAACTCCTTGAATTGTGAATGCACCTACTTGAACCACTCCTCATCTGCTTTCAGACATCTGCGTTTTTGCTGCCTCCAACAGGGTCATACTGAAAATGTCAGATTATTTAGTAGAAACAGGATATTACTGAAACTTAGATTTCTCTCTTTCCAACAGGGCCATCTGTACTGCTTCATTTCTCTGAAAGATAAACACTATAATATATTCTCTTTGAATATTTCACCTCTTCTTTTTGCTGGTGTTTTTTTTTCCTGTCATACTGTACCAAAAATCATGGCGTTTGAACAAAGCCAAAACTCAGAAATCAAGTGTGTTCAGCACTGCTACATCAGTTTATAACTGAACCAGTGAGAAAGGTCAGCTTGTCTGACAGAAGTGATTAGTCCTGGATGAGATTTAGCACAAAGTAGTTGGGTAGATTTATTAGGCATAGTCTCCAATGTGAAACTGTCATATGAGCTTTGGAAGTGTATGGTTGGCATGGGAGATTTTGGTTCTGCTTTGGGGCTGCCTGTCAATTGAGACTGCACACAGGCTGATGGGAATAAGGCCTGCCACTAAATGAATGGGGGAATTTTGACTCCAGCTGCCTTGGAGGTGATGGCCCGAGATGCTCTTCCCAAGCTCATAACACAAAGGCTTCATTCACAAATGACCAAGCTGGCCTTGGTGCATTCCCTTGGTGCATTCCCTTGGTGCATTCACAAATGACCAAGCTGGCCTTCTGTCTCCCCAGGTGCATTCCCTCTCTCAGCCCTGCCCTATTCCCATTCTCTCTTTCCTTTCTACCCCTCTCCACTGAGGAAGCTGCCCACAGCACTGTCACTGCACCCTCTGTCATTACCCCCTTGTACAACTCATAAAAGGTGGGTTGAGTGTTTGTTTTCCTGCTCCCCACTTCCCCTCACTTCTCAGATGATGGGTAGGCTGCAAAACAAACCCTGAGGAAAATAAATTTGCCAGGGAAATTTCATCATGTACTGCAAAGTGGAGACGACTTACTGAGATTCCCTGGCAGAGCAATGAGTTGCTCTGTCGCCATTTACCTCAATTGCTCACAACAGGCCTGAAGTTTTCCCTCATGACTGCCCTTTAGCCTCACGTGCTGCCTCAGCACTTGTTATTGCAGCAGTCAGGCCAGCAGGGATTGTATGTCCAAAGCCCCTGGGCAGCACTGCTGCCACCTTTAAAAGATATGGCAGCAATAAAAATCTCCATATTAAAGGAAAGGGAAAGGCAACTGAAATGGTAGCATTGTTATAAAATATACAGCCTGATAGTAAATAAAATGCAGGAGGATTCTGGAATAAGCTTTGTGTTCCAAACATGAATTTGCTTCATATTGAATCTACTTTCTACAACAGTAGTGACTATAACACAAGTGGAAAAGCAATAAAAACCTCTGTGCACAGAGCTAATAGATAGGACTGGTTTTGAATAGTGTGGGGAGAATGTACAGACGGATGTGCAATCAATAATTTCTGTGCACTGTGTCCCTTACCCAGAATGTCATGTGATGTAGCCCCACATACACAGTGGACTAAGATCACCCACAGTGGACTAAGACATCTCTGGGGTCTTGATCTTTCCTGAGCTTTGAAGCTTGCTGAAAAGGAGTGAGCTGCTTGCTGGAGCAGCAGAGCCTGAGCTGTGTCACTGATATGGTTCTTGGCCTTAGGAGGTCAGTTGATCTCCTGACAATTTGGTCCCTGTTGCTGCAAAGTGGAAATGAGGGTGCTTGCCCTCTCTCTAGTGCTGTGGTGAGACTTTACTAACATGCTCATTAATCTGCTGAAAAGCCCAGCCAGACTGTAAAGACAGAGCTGTCTGTCTTCCCTGCCATGTGTCCCCAGACACCTTCAGGACAGAGTGGATAGGACAGGGTATGGAAACTTGAAGGGCAGGATAGCTGGATGCCTCAGCATCTTAACTTATATTTAGGTATATTTACCTTATATTAGGTACAGGTTTGAAAATACTTTCTTGACAAGATCAGTGTGCTAAAGGAAACTAAATCCTTTGAAGGATTTCATCATCACACAAAGACCACAGCTTGCATGACAGGAAGGGACTAAAAGGTGGACAACTTTTGATTTTTACCATCCAAGTCCCTTGAGGATTATTAGGCACATAGCCATCGTACCAGCACTCTGGGTGATGTTCATTTGCTCTCGGTAGCTGCTCCAGGAAAGACTAAGAACTGAAAGGCCCTGGTTATCTGATGCAGGACGTTCTTGCAGGCTGGGAGATGGTGCCTGTTTAAAGGCTGAAAGAGGCATTGCCTTCCAGGCCTGTGACAGCAGCATGTTGCAATGGCTCCAAAGTCAGGCACCTAAAGAAGCAAATGAATTTGTCATTTCAAGTTAGAAATTGATTTAAAGGGTACAAATTGCAACTAGACTTGTAGCACAAAAGGTATGGGCCAGCCCACTCCTTAGTTGTTCATGGGGACTCTGTCCATATAGGCAGCTTCCTTACTTCTGTTAGTTTCCATTTTCTTTCCTATGCATGTGTTACATGCATAGATGCATGTAGTTGTGCATGTGAGTTTGCAGACAAACAGGAGCCAGGCCGGTCCATGGGTTCACACAGCCTGCTGAAGCTGGGATGTGCACTCTGAGAGCTTCCTGTTGATGCACAGTGCCTGTGTATACCTACTTTTCTCCTATTATTTTTCTTGCTGCTGAATTTTTCCCAGCAGTAATGCAGTATTCTTTATTATCAGGCCATCCCCCACTTGTGTTGGTAGTCGTGCTTGTTTATGGTAACAGATTTCTCTGTCTGATCTGCTCCTTAGTGTGAAGGTCCAGTTGTTTTATTTCAGTGTACAATGTGTTACTGTATAGGCTATATGTAAGCTGTGCAATGCCCCAGCTTTATGGATGTTTTCAAGAAAGAGGCGAGCGAAAGACGAAGCCAAACTCATTTTAACTGTCTCTTGGAGAAATCTCTGCACAGCCAGGACATGTCTTTGAAAGGAAAGGGGCTGCTGAGATTATGAAATTCTCGAACATTTGCTCAGCATGGCTGAGCCAGGGCATAAGGAGATGTGTGAGCCCATTAATCATTCCAGGGCAGCTGCCAGCTCCCTGACTTTAATTGTGGCTTTCTAACATTTACCCTCTTTGGAGATTTTTTTGGTCCTGCTGATAAAGGATTTCATTCCTCTCCCGTGAAACTGTGCAGAGACAGCAGAGGTGTGAGCTTAATTCAAGGTTGCTGAATGACTTGCAGCTACTGGGGGAAATTATGTTACTCAGCATTGTTTTCCTCCTGAAATTGTTGCCTTGGCAGCATCTTGAGGACTTCTGCATATTTGTGTCTTTAAATTTCCTGTTCCTCAGACTGCTCTATCTTCATAGTTTCCAGTCACCGCATTTTTATTAAAGATTTCCATGGAAGTAAACAGTCTCAGAGGGTGCATCCTTCCAATATCCCTGGCTTGAGAGGAGGAAGCAGGAGTGGAAGTGTTTCTTAATAAGGGGAAGACTGGAAAGTATGCTATTGACAGTGTAATAGGTTGAAAAATCATTCATGTGAACTCAGACTATGTCTCAAATGATAGACTACAAAAGATTATTATGCTTAAAAGAGTTCTTTTCACTCACCATGATGTGTCTGTCTAGGGACACGCTTCGATGCTCACTTGCAAACAAGCCAAACACAGAATTGTGAGTTTTCAAGCCTGCATGCGCCTCTTTTACCCTCTCCTCACTGCCACTCTCTGCCTTCTTCCCAGCAGGAAAAGCCAGGAATGTTTGTGGGAGGAGAAGGAACAAAATACACTCCAGTATGTGGAAGGTGGTAATGGTCTCCATGGTGGTAGATGAACTGGGTTTTTCAGGGGAAGTCTTCTTCCAGCTTCACCCAGCTCCATAAGTGCAAATACAGTAAAAGAAATTTTCTGGAAACTGCCTTCTCATTTTGCATTTAAAGTGTTGCAAACTTAGTTACCAAGCACACACAAGACAGTGGAGCTGAATCTGAGTGTTTATGCCAATATATCTATTTTGATTTTTGTGGCATTCATCACCCCTTTATAATAGAGTTAATGTGAGGGTCATCTACCCCCCTCAACACAGCTTGATGCTGCATTGCTTTTGCATGCAGTTACTCTATCAGTTCAACGTGCAGCCCTTTGTTGGCTCTGAATAGCCTTTGTAGGTCAGTTGCCATGCAGGGAGCCTACATGTGTGCAGGGCTTAATTGGTCTCTCAGCTCTTTCCCATTCTCTACTTTGTTTTGCTTACAGAGCTCATCCTTTCCCTTCCATTTCTCTTTCCCAGGAGGAAGGCAAGACAATGATGATGATGCATCCTCCACTAATGGACCCTGCTGAGACAGTGATTTTGGCTGCAAGGAAGACTTTATGGGCATCTTGCACTTCACATACCAACCTTCCTGAGAGAAAAAAGGAAATGGATCACACACTTCCACTAATCTGCCTTTTTCCCAGAGACCATTGCTGAAACTCTTCCTGCCCTGCAATATCTGCATATCAGCCTGGACTTGGCTTTTGCCCTCCAATCCCACAGCATCTCGTACAAAGCATAAGGCAGTATGATCAGTCTTTATTGACTTCTCACAGTTTCAGAAGAAAATAAACCTGAAGGTTATTAGCTGTGAGCTGTGAAAGATGTTACATTAGCTAGGTTTCTTAACCTTTCAGAGCCAAAAGGGATTTTTGGAAGGCACTTACTTCCTCCTAGAAATCTCATCCTTACCTAATAAATTTTAGTTAGCTGACAACTCTACAGACTTGATATAACTTTATACAATGAATGAGCAGGGGCTCCTTGTCCTGGAGTCAGGAACAATCTCACTGTGTTTAAGCGTCTTACCCTGTCTTTCTGTCATACTCTTTTTGCCATAATAATGATAATAGATCTTCTAAATTTATAATCATGTTGATTCATATCCTAGGAAAAAAATGCAGCTCACTCCTAGTTAATTAGTCAGACTTTTAAAATCTGTTTGGATTTTCAATAGTAAAAGGAAAGACAAACAATAAGATCTCACTTGATGTCTAACACTAGTGTAGGCTGTGGATACAGTTCAAACTCTGCAAGGCTTCTGGTGGGAATGTTTCACAAAAGACACTTTGTCTCCTTTGGAATAAATGCCACCAAATAGTGGAATTTATTTCTTAACTACTTTTCCAGGGCCCCTCTACTTCCAGCATGCTCTCAAACATTTCGCATAGAGATTTGGAATGGCATGAGGGAGGACCAGCAGTGGGGATTTGCTTTCTATGCATGGCATGGTTTGCCTCATCTGCATGAGCTCTTTCTTGTTCCTAGGATACACTAGCTTGACTTAATTTATGGGCTTGCTTTATTATTTTTTCCCTTTGGCTGAGATCTGTTTTGACTTTCCCACTAAGCTCCTTTTGAGCAGGGGCAAAACCAACAACACTGAATTTATTTAAGTGGAATTAAAGGGCAGTCCTTGTGTGTGAGGCTGGGACTGGGCTGCTAAGCATGCTCAGCCTCCTGAGGTGCTAAAAAACCTCATGTTTCATTCAAAAGCCAACTGCACTGAATAGCAGAGGACCACTTCTGAGAACTGCAGTGGGGCTCTAACACCAGCAGCACAGAATGAAAGATAGGGCTTTAGGAGATGATGGGATATAAATTAAAAAGAGAAAAGAGTTGACCAACCACATTGCATTAAGGTCCCTAATTTTGTTGCCCCAGAAGCAATTTGTGGAAGATGAACTACTCCCTCTGCTCCTATGGTTCAATGGTGACTTTTGAAAATGGGTGAGGTAGTTAATGCACATATAAACATGGAGCCACTTTCACTAACAAAAATGAAATTCACCTTCTTCAATAGCATTATGAATTGCAAAGAGGGACCTTTATGTATTGAATCAGCAACAGATTGTCCTTGAAAATGCACCCCTACTTTGCATCTGTGGTATTTTTCTTGTTCATATGCATGCTGTGTTTTGATTTTCTTTGTCCCCTTTTAAAATGAGAAGCAAACTGAAGCTTTCATCAGAAGCAAGTAGAAATGCAGTGACTGGACATGAGAGCAGTGCATAAAAACACAGGGGTTTTGTGAGCATACCAAGGGTACTAGGTGTGCAAGAAGAACATCTACCCAGCAAAAGAAGGGGGTGCTGATAGTGTTCAGGGCAGCTCTGGTAGCTGGTTCCTCAGCATGACCCTGATGTGGTAAATGGAAAGCAGTTTTCTGGAGGACTCTCTTTCCATGTGGTGCCCTTTGTATTGGTGGGTGGAGAGAACTGTCCATGTATGTGGGACAAGGTTTATTTCTTTTCTCCTTGTTTTTTCTGATAGAAGAGAAGAGACAGAGCTGGATTTCAAGAATTCAATGAAACATGTTTGTGTCTGTTTATAAAAATTCAGTCTCTCTGCTTGATGCTAAATGGAAAAGGCAACAGGTAAGGTGAATTACTGAATCTTTCAGCCCTAGCCTTGAAGGGCACAGATGATGGAGCAAATCCAGTAACTCCAGAGAGGCAAAAGATTAAGATTCCTTCTCATACCTGCAGGACATAGCTGCTAAAACAAAACTGAAGTTGTTGGGAGTGGCAAAAGAGAAAGTTGTTTTTCTCATCCTGTGCTTCTCTTGCTCTGCAGATTGAAATAGTGGTTAAGCCTCAGGGTTATTACTCCTACATTTCCAGCTGGCACTAGATTAGTTTGGAAAACTAACAGAGCTTTTATATAAATCAACTCCAGGGTATCAGTCTGGTGGTAGAGGTCCCAAAAAACTACTTTTCATTGCACCTTTAGTACAACCACATATGCTGTGGGTTAAAAGTTTTTGACCCAATCAGACGTTGGCTGTGTGCAGCTGAGATTGTGTTTGTCTTTTCTTATTAAAAAGGTTAGAAGAGGAATGAGAGACATCATGTAATACATTATTTGTCTTGTAAAGAAAAAAAACCAGCACAGTCTCCAAAGATTTCCCTGCATTTTCTACTTTATCTCTATTTTCTGAAGTTATTGCTGGTCTTGGGATTTTTACAAGTAATGAAATTGGAAGCCCACATGTAAGAAAGAAGCTAGACAGAAAAAGAATTACTCTTGTTTTATGAGGTAGAGGTGAATTTAAAAAGATGATGACTGGATACATTGCTGTTCCCTGAGGAAGAAAGCCCATTACTGTGTTTGACTTTAGGATACTGAGGATGTAGTGCTGGGCATTTTACTGTCTCCCCACATGTGCTCCAACCTGAATGCTGGGGATAATTATTCTTGATCATCAGCTATCAGAAATTACATTAGAGAACCTGAGATCAGTTTTCCTGCAAGGCAGTGCCCATACCATAAATCTATGAAGTGTCATGGCTGGTGTGCAGGTGTGTCCACACATCATGGCCGAGGAATGACTTTGGCACAGGCAGCTGACCTGGGGAGGAAAAAATGAAAATATAGCATGAGAGGCTTCAGCTCAGGCTAATAGTCAAGGTAAGGACATTGTCTTCCAATGTTTCACTGGACAGTGTGTGCTGTCTTTTTTTTAAATGTGTCTTCTGGTTAGGGAAAAGCAACCAGAGCTTGCTGCAAGGCAACCCCTTGTCACAACCAACCCTTTGCATTCCTAAGGAGACCCTTCTAGCTGCCCTGACCAGCTGGCAGGTCAGTAGGGGGCTCTGAAGCAGATTGGGCCACCCAGATGACATTTTTAAACATTGTTTCACTCTTTTAACATTCCTGAATTTAGTTGTTGCTCTTGTGTACTGGTGCAGAGGAGTTTCTATGGTGGTTGTCCACCATCTAGACCACTGACAGACCTGGAGAACAGGATTTTCATGGTAAAACATCTGTTCTTTGAATCAGAAAAGAGAATGGCATAGGAAGGCTACAGCACTTCATTGCTAGGAGCCATTAGAAAGATGAGGGTATTTTGGGCTGGGGTTATTACTTGGGTGTGTTCTGTGGCTTCAATCAGATATGATCTTGGTTTCTTTATTTAGGAATTTTAGCTGGCAATTCTTGTTATCCTTTTAGTCCATAAACCCTTTATTGCAGAAGATCTCTTTTCTCTTTACAGAAAAAAATCTGCTCAGTCCCCTTCTGGTAATGAACACCAGAATAATTTCTTGCACAATGTACACACTGGCAGGAGAATTAGATGATATTTCCTCCTGTTGCTTCACTTTGACATGTCTTTGGTTCACCTAGATAACATGATCTTTTTCCACATATTTCTCCTTCAAGAATTCACTGCTTGTCACACCTAATGATTTATGCACTTGTCAAACTTTTTTTTAGGTTGATAAATACCCTGCAAAGATAAGGCACTGCCCTTTGAAAATATGGTGCCAGTAATTAAAATGAAGACTGCATTACAGTAAAGGGTAGAAATATGGATCTAAAAGCCACACTGGTACTTTTGGTGATGGGAATAATTGAGAGTTTCATTTTAATAATTCAGTGCAGCAGAGATTAATAAATGGTATGAGGTATAACTGGTCTTTGAAGACCAGGGGTATAGTTAACAATTTATTTTAGTACATCCTGAAAGATGCTGCTGGAATTAGTGTATAATAACTCAGCACAATCAGTTTTATAAAAGGAGGAACACACTTACTGAGTGAGGTTTATGCAAAGTGAAGTGATCCATCTGGGAAGAAGCCAAAAATGCCCAGTCCCCCAGCCATACCTGCAGTGGGTCACTGTGCATTGGGTTCTGCACAAGGGGCAGCACAGGGGGGCTGTGTGGAGGACCAAACTCCTGCCCAACCACACCTTGATGAAGTGCCTGTTAATGACACAAACCTTCCAGGGCAGGCCAGAAGGAAATCTTCTTCTTTTTCAGAGGTAGGTTAGTGCAGAGAGTGGGGGAGGAAATCATCGATGTATAGGAGGAATGTGACTGGGCAGAGGAGAAGTCCCACCTACTATCTCCCCCAGCAGGAGTTGCTAAAGAAAGCACTCCACATGTGCAAAGTTCTGGGTAGAGGCAGTAGTCATGATCACTTTTATCATCCTTGCTCCATCCCCCATGAGTCCCCAGGAGGTTCCAGGATGACTTCCCCCCTCACTGAATAGCTTTTAGGGTATCAGATCAGCTTTCAAATGGAAGGGATGCTTGTATCACTGGAGTCCAGCCATGCAAATCTTACTTGCAAACACTCTAAACTTTCTTTCTACATGTGGTCCCATGGGGGTCATGATCTTGTTGTCTTTTTGAGTGCTGTGCCAGAGCATTTTCCAGTTGGACCCCTTAGTTCTTACCATGTCCCACTAGAACAGGAAGTCTGCCAGTGTAGAAGCTGTGAGCTTCATCTGCAATGAATAGCAAACCTATTTGAAATTATTGGCTCTGTGTAGCCAGAAGAACCACTTGTCAGGATAATTTCTTGGGTGTTCCTTTAAGGATCCTTTAAGCATCATGGTTGTGCTTTTTCTAGTTTATGACAAGACTAACTGCAATAAATGATCATGCTCTCTGCTTAAGGTGAGGTCGAGCAGTGCTGATCTGTGGCTGGTAGGTAGGCTTATCATTTTCTGTTTGACTGCAGAATATCTTATGATCAGAAGATGGCCCTGGACCTGCCAAAACGTACAAACCTCCACCAGCTAAGTGCTGGAGATCCTGATGGAGCTTAGATCCTGATGGAGCAAGATGCCATAAGTATGTGAACAGTTGTCTGGGCTTCTTTTTGTTCTGATGTTGATAGGGTTAAACTCAACAGCTTTATCTTGTTACACTCAGACACTGGAAAAACCTTATTTCCTGTCTGTATGTTAGGTGGGTGAGTTACATTGCAGATGTATGTTACAGCAGGGATGCATATGTTGCATTCTGCCTTGACTTTGCTTTGAATAATTTATTCAGGCTGTCTCCCTCTTGCTTTGCCCGGTATATTTTGTATACCTTGTGTATACCCCTAACTTACTGTTCACAGCAATTGATGGGCACAGCCAAGTACTCTGTCTGCCTTCTGAAGTCATGGAATGATCCTACATGAATGGTCAATTGGTTTGAACATAATGGAGAGTTTAACAACTTTCTATACATCTGTTTCTCATTTCAGTTTCTAGAATAACCTGAATTACATGGGATTTTTTTGGGGAGAATCTTCCCCTCTCTCCTTGAAATGCTGGTTTGCATCACAGGCTGTTGGATTTTATGGGTTTGGTTGGTTTTTTCGTCATCTGCCGGAATGTGGTTTTTTTTCCTCATTAGGCTTAGCTTTCTGCTATCACAATAAATTTCAAAGCAAATAAGGTTTTTCAATCCAGGTTCAAATATTTCAGCTTCCTCTAAATCAAAATTTGTGGAACACTAGAGGCTATTATCTGAAAACTCTGTAAAACTCAGTGATCAGTTAAGAGGCATGGCAGTAATCTTAAGAGAGTTTCTAATATTTTTTACAGTTTAATACTGTCTAGGTCACCTGATAAACTGAAAGCAGCAAGTACATTAAATATAGTGCAATGACTTATACAGACCAAGACCAGGGTTTCTGGTTTACTCATTTTATTAGTTAAAATCCCATGATAGTTCCCCTGACTGCCAGAGCAGGTACCCATAAGCTACACAGTGCCGTCTTAGCTCTTGAGCATGAAAATCACACTGTTTCTATTTTGTTCCTGGACTGTGTAGCTGGTGCATTATTCAGATTTGGACTGAATTATGATTTGATTTGACCTGGCCTGCATTGCACTTCTTGCCAAAACACTGAGTAAGCCAAGGAGACAGGTTGCTCTATTGGCCTGCTCTCCTGATCTCAGGATCAATGATCAGCTTTTATTGTTCAGGTTATTGCTGTTATCATAGGCTCATTAACCCAACTGCAGTGTGCTGGAGCTGTGCAAGCACAGGACAGAGCTGGCCGCTGCCCCCAGGAGTCCTCAGCCTGTGCTTTGTGCAACGGTGCTCTTTCAGCCACTGAGCCACTGAGCTCCTCTCCAGGTTTCTTTGCTTCTCTCAGGCTCACAGAATAGACAATACCAAGGAGGAGAATCTGAAAGAAAAACAGCGATGCCACTTTTGAAATGAAACTATCTATACGCTCTGTTTGGCACTTGGCAAATAGTGACTCAGCCACTGTTTGTGTGCAGTGCTTCTGGCCCACAGATAGTACATACACTTTGTTTAGGCATACAGATCTCAGCCATTCCATTATACCACTGCAGTCTCTCATGTAGGTACATATAATATTTTCTCTCTGCCAAAACCAGCATTTCTTCTAAATATTGCCACTAAAAAAAAACCCACCTTAACTTGCAAACATGTTCTGCTAGGTCTGGCTGGGATAGAGTTAATTTTCTTCATAGTAGCTGGCATGGAGCTATGTTTGGATTTGTGCTGGAAACGCAGTTGATAACACAGGGATGTTTCCTTTACTGCTGAGCAGTGCTTATACAGGGCCAATGCCTTTTCAGTTTCCCACGCTCTGCCAGAGAATAGATACAGAAGAACTGTGAGGGAACACAGTGAGGACAGTGGGTATCTATAGGATATTCCATACCATAGAAGACCATACTCAGTGTACAAAGCTGTGGGAAGAAGAAGAAAGGAGATGATGTTTGGAGTGACAGTGTTTGTCTTTTCAAGTAATCATTACATGTGACAGAGCCCTGCTTTCCTGGAGATGGCTGAACACTTGCCCATGGGAAGTAGTGAAGAAATTTCTTGTTTTGCTTTCCTTGTGAGCTTGGCTTTTGCTTTGCCTATTGAACTGTCTTTATCTCAACCCACAAGTTTTCTTTCACCCTTCTCATTCTCTCCCCATCCCACCAGGGGAGTGAGCAAGCAGCTGTGTGGAGCTGAGTTGCCATTTGGGATTAAACCACAACACATATATGGAATGGGAACACACTGGAGATTTTCATCACCTCTCTGCACATCTTATGAGCTTCTTTGTTCATTTAGCTTCTCAGACTGTTGATTTGAATTAAATTTATTTCTCTAAAGACCACAAATCAAGTTCTGTCATAACTAGAGAGCATGGTGTGTTATCATTATTGCTTACCTCTGAATGAACCTGAAAAGCAAGGTGATCAATACAGACATAATTGCCAGTGTCACCGGTTAATTGTTCCTAAGTGTCTGGGGGCCTCTTCAACTGGCAGCCTGTCAGTCTCAGAAATAGCAAGAGTCTCAGGAACAGCAATGTAATGTGGCAGACTTCGTGTGGGATGAAAGGACCCTTTTGAGCAAATATCAGTTATTACCAGTAGGCTCTTCTTTCACTGCTTTGCTGCACATTTCAAACTTCACCACCACCAGATGGGGATGCCCTGTGCAGTCTGTACCTTTCTGCATATGGCAAGGATCAACCAATCTTGGCTAAGCCCTGCTTCAGCCATATGTTTAAGCAGGTACTTAGAGTAAAGCATGAGATTAAGTCACACTGAATTCAAAATTAGTCAGATACTTAAAGGCTTAATTCAAAAATTAACCAAATAAAATTCATCTTGCTCAGTTCTTAATCACACAAGTTGTATGGAAATCTCATCCAAGCAGCATCTGGGCTGCTAAAAAATTAACACATGAAGAACACAGTATATTATTTGTAGAAGGTTTTAAAATATTTTTGACACTTAGAATGAGGGCTGGCCTTAGTAACCATGAAGGTCATTCCAGCTAACTGGAGTTAATTCCAGCACCGATCTCTGTGTCTCCATCAGTGGGACAATGAAACCAAGAACAAAAGGGGCTTTCCAGGAAAGCGGTTTCACAGTAAGCCACGTTACCCTCTCTAAGTTTTTGAGTTGATTTTGCATTTAGCCTTTATCCCTCAATCCATCTCTTGAACACAAATCATTTGTGGCCAAGGCTTATGGACAGAAGGTCACTTTTTCATAACATGAGTGTTTAAAAAAACCCTCAAGATTTTGTCATGTGGCTTTAGTTTAAATGTAGTTCCCAGCTAATTAGTCTGGTAAAGTATGTATATTTGCAAACAAAGAATAGCTATAATACTATCCCAGTGGAGATCAGCAGAGGAATGTGGGGAATGGAAAGGTTGATAATTGCAGTTCCTGTGCTATAGTTAGCTGGAACAGACTGATGGCTGCCCTTAAGGAGACCCCTCTTGGTGCCAAGAGTGTTACACACAGGACAAAAGGCAGCAGATCCAATTGCAGGATGAAAGGGCAGATTCTGATGTCCTACCTCGTTTTATTCAGTCCTTTCTCAAATAAAGTTTTATGTGGCATTTCCTAAAGAAAGACTAGAAAATTCCCAGGATTCTTAAGCAGATAGAGACCTGGATATTTAATTTCTTTTCTGAGAGAGCTGTAATTCTTCTTTCCTTTTTTTTTTT
>VZRH01005844.1:79048-111629 GCA_013397555.1 Urocynchramus pylzowi
TTTTTTTTAAATCTGTGTCTGACTTACTAACTACCAATATCAGTTAGATAATTCTGCCCAACTGCACATGTATTCCTGTGTGTGCATGTATGTGCTTTCTCAAGAACTATGTATTTTTAACACTTGCCATTCCTCTGGCTTGGAAAGTAAAAATAACCTTGTTTCTCTTTAAAAGCAAATAAACATCACTACCACCACCCACTCAACCCCACTGATAGACTGATAACTACCATTTTGACTACCAGTTTGCATTGAGCTTTTACTTCATAACACAGATTTTACCAAGCATAGGATGGTTTGCAAGTCCCAGATAATGAATGGATGAATCAGATGGACTGATTTCAGACAGGTGTAAAGGGCCCATTGGACTGAAGCATTAGCAACATCAGAATTATTTTACAAAATACTTCCAAAACTTGCAAATCCTGAGGCTTTTTTTTTTTTCCTCAGTGTGTGTGTGTTTTCTGGCTCTGCACTGAGAACCAGTGTGCTGCTATTGGCCGCAGGCTGGTTGTCCAGAGGTGTCAGCTTACAGTATACTTTGCTCTGAGCTCACCAGATGCTTTGACACTGGTGCAAAATTGAAGATGTATCTGTTCAGGGAGGAAACAAATGAAGTATTCAAGCAGGCAGTCTTGATGACAGAGGTAGGAACAGAGAGAAATTCTTCTTGAATAGAGCCAGCAATAAGCCTTCAAGGTGGCTTAAACACTGCTGCCCCCGTCATAGTCAACCTAACTTGGCTTTTGCTCTTGCAGTCTGAGTGTGCCTGAGCAAGACATTTGTCTCAACCTTGCTTCTTAATCATCCATTTTATTGGAATGCAAAAAAAAGAGCATGTTGGATTTACTTCATACTGTTGTTTCTATAGCAATGGAAGAGGGGTTCTCACTCGCTCCTCAGTGCAGCTGAAGCATCCCCACTGGAGCTGATGGCATGTGAGGAGTTCACCATGAACGCAGTGCCCTTGGGTGAGGTTCTGGATCCTGAATTTGCATTGCTGCAGCCTCACTCAAGCCTCTGTGCACTGCTCCAGCTCCAAGGCACTGTCTGCCTCCCCTCCTCTCCCTCCCTGCTTGCCAGGCTTTGGCTATGACCACAATAGGAAGTGACACTCTCCCGATGGCCACATCAAACCTCTTTAAGCACTGGAAGCTGAATGTTAGCCAAGAGGGCTCCCCTGGCTGACAGCTTTCACCCCCTTCTTTCACTAAGCCTTAAATAATGAAATTTTCTGGCAAAACAAAGAGGTTTAAGGATGTAAAGAATTCCTTATTTCCTCCTGCCTTAGAAAGTATTTGGTTGAACTTGATTTAATGATACAAATGTAAGGTTCTAGTTATTTTGTTATATTTCTATAGGCTTTATACATAAAAGGAGACCCAAAGGAGGGAAGCAATTGGAGCAGATGCATCTACATGCAGTGTCTCATTCACCAGTGCTGGTCAGCAATCACTGCTGGATGGTGATGCTTCACACACCAGCTCCTGTAAATCAAGCTGGCAGGAGGAGGCACAGATAAGGGCTGTTTTGTGATATCTAGATGGTTGCAATTTCTGGTGACTTCTGCATGTGTGCAGTGAGCAAGAAGATGGCTGGGTTTCTGAAGCTGTGAAATGTTTAGCAATGAGAGAGGTGAACATGGGCTGACAAAGAAATGTAGTGATGTGAAAAGATGCCAAAAATGAACAAGACAACTCTTAACCCAAAAGCAGCCCTGTTTGTGCTTGGTGTGCCAGAGGGGGAGAGGGAGAGAGAAGATGAGGCTCAGGCAGAACGATCAGCCTGCCACGAAGAGCTGTACTGAGATCACAGACTTGCTGGGAACTTCACTCCCTCTGACATCAGCCCCTACTGCAGAGCAGGAGACAGGGATGGTTTTGCTTCACTGCTCATCAAAGCCCAGCTTCTGTCCCGAGCAGACCAGTGGGTCAGCTAGGGCACCATCCTGCCAGCAGGACCTGCAGCTCCAGCTGTTTTGAAGGAAGGTGCAGCTTCCTTAAAGGGACATTTTTCCTACCTCCAGCCTGTGGATGACTTGGAAGCCCTGAAGCCTGAGAGCTGATGAACACTGTCATTTTAACTTGGCAGAGCTGCAGATACAGTTCTGAATCACCTCAAAGCCGGATCTTTGTTAAAAACTTGCCTGCATGCTTTACCTCCCTAATGGCTGATGGCTCTCACAGGTCACAGAAATCATCTGCTACAGCAGTTGATACCCACTTTGTGTCTCTAGTGCCACCAGTGCATCTCATGCAGCCTGGCAGTGGCTCCCCTCACCCACCTCTGCTGTTTGCAAGGCAGGCAGAGAGCTGACCACAGAGCGAGAGCAATGCCAGACAGAGGAGTCACGCTTGCCTCCACTTCTGTTACAGCCAAGAAGGATGAGAAACGTGCTTCTTCCCCTCGGGCAGCTGGAGAAAAAAGAAACCACAGAGGAGCACAGAACAGTCCCAGTACAGCAGCTGTGAATACTACACACCGCCTCTAGTGGGCCGGCACACAAGCACATGAAGACAGCCCTGTGAGGCAACTTTGCATCAGTTGTTCTGTGGTTTGCTTTCACATGAGAGGAATTAAATGCAAGCTGACACAAGATTAGAGCCAACAAAATTATGTTTTCAAAGGCAGTAAAAAACCCCTCACAGAAACAGAGCATCTCATAGATGTATCCCTTCTCACACAGCTCCCACCTCCTTTAATTGCTGGTTCACAAGTCGCTTAATTAGTCCTCAAACCGCAGGAGTGCTTGTGTTCTTCAGCCTGAATCTGTAGCCAAGGGAAGGGATTCGGCTCTTTACCTGTCCTTTCAGTGTCCAGTCACCCAATGCACATGCACTTCTGTCCTACAGGTGTTTATTTTGAACGTACCTGTAGCATTGTGCCTGTTAGAGCAGCTTCTTGTTGCAGTTAAATGAGTGCAGCTCTCAAATTCTTTGTTAAATGTAACTTCACCTGCTGCTAGAGGGGTTAAATTGTAATATGCTGTAGTACAATCAATGGTGGAGAGAAGAAGAGGAGCCTGGAAGTAGACTGAGCTCCTGCTTTTGTTCAGGATCTGCTCTCCACAGCACATTCACACTGCACCCAAACAATGCCAGGCACCTCTGGAAGTTCTCCAAAGGCAGCCTGTGTCAAAATGGCAATTCAACAAAAGCCAGGGTACACAGCATGCATGTCTCCTTGGTGAATAAATTCACACTGTTTCAGCTTTTCCCAAGACTAAACAAAGGTTTAATAATTGCTTTTCCAAAGCTAAGAAAGAGGTGGGCCTGAGAGGGGGCTGGGTTGAGGCAGTATTAAATACTTATTCCTGGAAAGTTAAAATGGGGTTTGGACAGGCAAACAAAGAGACACAGCTTGGTTGATGCCAAGTCTTTAACTTGGTTAAAGACCAACCTTTGGTCTTTAACATCAATGCTCAGTGGCTGCCATGCTCCTGGGCTGCCTAACACAGGCTTTACATTTCAGCTGGGAGGCTTTTTAAGCAGCAAACTATTTGCAGATGGATATACCCAAACCAGTGAAGTCCTGAGCTCTCCTGTGAGCCCTGTGGTGCAGGGGTGGGTCTGCAGCACCTGCGGTGCAGTCGTGTACTTGGGGCTGACTGCAAAACACAGGGGTGTGTGCTGGTGCTGGCACTTCTCTTTTCTGTCTAAAGCTTCTGTTAGTCTGTTAGTCTCTCTCTTTCCTGGGGCAATGAGCTTCCTCTCCTGCTTCAGAGGGGCTGACCTGCTCACCTGTAGGACAAATGCTGAAGCAGCAAACCAGGGGCATTTCAGTGCAGTTGCTGAGGCTTTGTCCTCTCTTTTGGATCAGACCGTGCATTTCTGAAGGTACCAAGATGTTATGTTCAGAGCTCCTACATTTATTCTTTGTGATTGTAATCCAAAAACTGGTTCTAGGGCTGGTTTTCTTTCTCTGTTTTCTCCTTAAGAAGCTGCCTACCTCTGAATAGTTCTCTTCCATTGACTCACTGAGAAAAATACCTGGTTTCAGGGAGGGAGTCCCAGTAGATGAGGTGATGTTTTTTGGCTCCAAGACAGGAATTCAGGGTCTTAGCAGCTGGTTGAGTGCTTAAACCAGGCTGAAACATCTGCTGAAGCAGGAGGGAACAGGCTTGGGATCCTGCCTGGGAACACATGTATGCCCATCTCCTGCAGTTCCCAGAGTTGCCAAGTATTTCATCCTTTGTGGGCTGGGACTTGAAAAGGTTATATTTGACCTCCTCTGAATGGGAAATGCTCCTGACGGGGTACAATGGAAACAAAATCAAGTTCAAAGAAAGACAGGAATGTGGCTTGCTAGAGTTGGGATTAGGCTGTGTGGATTTATAAGGATGTATCCCACCCTGCTATTTGATCATTACCATGTTGCAATGTGTGGTGAAAAACACTGGCTATGGTCACCTTTTCCTTCTGCAGCACTGGGGCACCTCCCAGCAGTGTGTTGGGAGGCACTACAGTGCATAGAAAAAGAGATCTGACTTTTCATCCTGGATCCATCAGGGTTTAAATATTGATGTTTAATATTTGATGTTTAATATTGATGTTTAAAAATTGAAATTCCCTTATATTTTGGAAAAGTCCATATTTGAATATTGTACTTCAAGCCCCTTATGGTGCTGCAGTGGTCTGAGTGAGGTTAAACCAGCAAAAAGGAAAAAAACCAACCCAGCTTTAAAAGAGCAGCAGCACTGAGCAGACCTCATGTGCAGTGGATGGCTTTGTCTTTTCTGTACAGCCAAATGTCAGAACTGCAGGTAAAAATACTTATCTCTGTAGCATACATGAAGACACTGTGAGGACTCATGGCATCTCCTTGCTGCTCTCTGTTCAGCAGCACTGGGGAGGGTAAATACTCTCAGTGTGCACATGCCCCAACTCAGGCCATTGAGAGAGAGCCTCCCCTCAGAATATTATCCCTCGCCACAAAATCACATTGTTAACTAATTCCAGCTGAGATGTTTCCATAGGGAAGTAAATAAATAAGGGCCTTCCTCCCTTGCCCAGCTTGTTGCAGGGAAACCACCCACGACGTGTTTGAGGGGAAAGAAAAGAAACAAGCTCCCTGATGTGCAAATCCAAAGAAACTGAAAATGATTGATTCCTCCCTGTTGAGGTATATTGCAAATAAGGGCTTTGTCTCCCAGCTTTAGAAAAGGCAGTGCCTTTAGAGCAGGTCCACTTCCTTGTGCCAGAGGGGTTTCAGCAAAGAACAAGGGGGTGACAGCAAACCAGCCTAGCTGGGGGTTAGGGAGGAGCAGCCCATGCTCCTCTGTGGCAGAGGGTGAGGCAGGGGATGCTGATGTGGTTCAGACAGGGCTGAGGAGCTGTCAGAGCTGCCTGCTCACACACCCAGGGAGTGCCATGGCCAGGAGGGCAAGGGTGAACACCCAGGGCTGCCTGCAGCTCTGTCTGCTGTGTGCAATCTTGCCGCCATGCTAATGTGAATTTATAGTCTGAACTGGCTCCAAAGCCCTGTTTAATATTAGCAGCCAGGTCCTGTGGGGCACCACTGTGTGTGGCCTTGGAGAGACATGCCAGCAGATGGTTCCTATCCCTGAGAGCCATGCAGCAAAGAGGCAAAACAGCCCAGAGGAGGCACAAAAATTCTGTGTATTTCTAAGCGGGGAAACTGAGGCATTTGTGGCAACAAAAATGTGGCAACAGCCACTGCAAAAATGTGATAAATAAATCCTCTTGATTAATCCTCCTCTCTTAAACTGGCAAGGAGATAGGGAGTACAGCCACATGCAGGGGCAGGCTGTGGGGAAGCAGCAGAATTACCCCATACCTGGGTCTTAGAGCCAGAATAGTTAAGGTTGGGGAAGACCTCTAAGATTATCTGGTCCAACTGTTAACCCAGCACTGCCATGTTCACCAGTAAACCGTGTCCCCACGTGCCACATCCACACATTTTTTGAACACTTCTGAGTACGGTGAGTCAACCACTTCCCTGGACAGCCTGTTTCAATGCCTGATCACCCTTACAGTGAGGAAACTTTTCCTTTGGTACTCCAGGGTTCCAAAGTCCCTGTGGGTGGCTGGGGCCACTCGTGATGCTCACTGCTGGCTCTGGCCAGCTTACCTGCATCAGCCTGGACGTGCAGCAGCTGGGAAGTGTTGGTGTTTAATCCTCATGCCTCAGTCCTAGACATGGCCTTGGTGGTTTCCCTGAGTCCACTGTGACCTCTTTCCTGGTGACACTGGAGATGCTGGGTCTCCACTGCATGCAGGCAGGTGGTGAGGGAGACAAGGAGCACCTGATGCTGGAGCTTTGAGAGCCTACCCTGTGTAAGCCACAGAGGACATTGTTCCCCACATTGCTCCCCACCATCACATTGTTCCTTCCTCATCAGTATTGCTGGAAAGACTCTGAAAAAGGGGCAAGGCAGAAAGTGTAGCTGAGGACTTATCCTCTCCAATAAAAACCCCACAGTCCTATGGACCCCTCTAGGGCTGAAGAAACAACTGACATATGAGGTCTGCTGGTGCACTCTGATGGATCTTTGTTGGGAGGCAGGAAAAGTAGCAAAGCCCCTCCCAGGAAGAAGAATCAGCTGCCTGCTTGACTGAAAGCAGGGAAGTGAAGTGATGGATGCTGCTGTCCCTCCTGAGGGAGGTACAGCCACAAAGAGGTGCTAAAAGCACTGGGAGAGCAGGGAGGTGAAAGTGGCAGGGTCAGGACAGGGTGGCTGTACTGACACTCTCAGTGTCCTGCTCAGATGGACATCAGCTCCCCCTGCTGCAGTGGGACTTCTTCCATTTCTGAAGTTGCAGTCATTAGTCACCAGTCTTGATGGCATCTCATCTCTTATACCATTTTCCTGCCCCAGCTGCTGATCCAGGCTATAATCACTTTGTTTTTTCCCTGGGCCAGACAAGAAGTAGACTGGAAATTAGTTGAGAGCTGAGGTGAAATGAAGAAGAAGTATGATCCCTCAAGGAAAAGCATTTCTCAGTTAATGAAGTGTGAACCCAGATAGCAGGGAAGGGCTGAAGAGCAGCAAGCCACCATATTCATTAAACCTCTGTGTACTCTGAAAAATAATGAGGGCTACAGCCGTCCTGGTCAGTTGCCACAATGTGGGGAAAAGGGTCAAGCCTGGTGCAGTGAGATAGTCAGAGGCATCAGAGTCACATATATACTCATTTCTTGTGTTTCTGTGCTCCTGTTAATTTCTTTTCCACTTTAAAAAGAGGTGAGATAGGTGAAAAGATGTCATAGAGACTTTTCAGGTGGGAATTGCAATGCCACTCTGGTTAGTTGTAGGTAGTGTTACTGGGCTGAGAGATGAAATTCCAAAGCCACAAATCCCACTGGCAGGCAGCTGAGTGTGTGGGAAGAGGTAAGCTGGCAAGCAACTCCTGCCCACTGTCTGTCGGGTACAGGGTGTCTTTTGTGGCTGTTCTATCAGGAGTATGACAGCCACACTTCTCACATGCTGGGGCCTAAAAGAAAAATGTGTCACTCATTTTATGGTCAGGAGTAGCTTCTTGGTCATGCACTGCACTCAAATATTGTACATATGCCCAATACATATACATACAAATGTTGTGCCCTGTCTCCTAACAGCAGTAACTGTCTCTTAGTCTTTTTTGGAGATAAAGTAAATCATGAGATTAATTTCCTCTCCTTTTTTTTTGGATACCCTTGTCAGCAATAAAGTGTATTAAATACATTGTAGGCAAAAGCCTTCATACTACCCTAGAAAATATATTCATTTAGGGAGACACCATGCCAGCAGGTTTTCAGCATGTGTCTTTATTGCTGACTGATTCTTTCTAGGCATAGAGATAGGCCATGACCACTGGCAAATCACTTGAGCTCCATAGAAAATCTTTTCTTATATAAACCGCATTTTCAGACAGGCAGGATGAACTTACCATCCTTCTTGAAATGTGGAGAGCTCTGGGTGATGAGCCTGGGGCATTGCTGGAACAGCAGCAGGATCCCAGAGCTCTATGTTCAACCTGGGACTCCCCACTCTGAGCTCATGGCCAGGCCAGGGCACCCTGGGGCCAACCTGGAAACCTGCTGACCCCTTCAGTGTAAAGACACATCCTGGGTTTTTCCCTGCCTGTGTTAGTGTAAAACCCTGTCAACCACCACCACCAGAGGGACCAGCCTTGGGGAGGGCAGGGTCTAGGGAGCAGGGTGTATCCAGCACCCTTGGAAGCTCTGTTGTGTCAAGTTCCAACCCACAGAACCCAAAGCTCCTCAAACTGCTGACAAGCTCTGGCAGTGCAGTGGCTCTACTCAGAGCTGGAGTAGAACCATGTCCCTGATGAATGGGATTTCAAGTGCACACCCTGAGGTTTCATCCACTGAGGTACCTCCCTGCTCCCACCTCCTACCCAGCCTTTGTACTGCTCCCATGGCTTCCACAGCCTTTCTGGGATGTGGGGTTCTGCCTGTAGACTTCTGCCACCCCCAGGGTGAAGGAGGAAGAGTCGTGGTGCTGCTCACAGCTTAAAGAGATTAAGTCATTCTGAAAGACCAGGGTGAGCAACAGGGAATTATGAGGACCCCAAAGGCAAAACCCACGTCTCTGCTGGGTGGGAGTGAAGCAGGGGTGAAAGCAGGGTCCTGCTAAGATAAACCCTGCTTCCTGGAGGCCCAAGAGCTGTGTGGTGCATCCTGTCACATGGACAGCTGTCAGCTTTCAAGAGGGCAGGAGAGATCATTGGCAACCCTAAAGAACACAGAGTAAACCTTTCCCACTCCTCTCTGTTCTGGATCTTGTGGAAATATCAGCAGAGGGAGAAATAATAGATTAGTCAACTGACACCTTCCACCAAAAAAAGCCCCAAAAAATAGATTTTCCAGTAAAAAGTGTATTTCTGAGGCTTCTTTCCTATCTGCAGAGCAGACAAGACAAATGTGACCTAGTTTTCACAGGTGGTGGGCACCCAAGAATCCCACTAGCTTTAGCAGGTGGTGCAGATGCTTGGGTCCTCTGGAAGAAAGAAACCAGGTCATAAATCTCCCTGCCTCTACCAGCGTCATCTTCAAACTTTTTAATTAAAAAACTCTGCCTTCTATTGTTTCTGGGATCTGGAAATTAATTGTCATTAATACAGTTTAAGGTTCTGTGGCTCAGATCCTTTTGTCCTTCAGGTGAGTGGTATGATCAGAAATCTGGAACAGACTGTATCCCTGCTGCCTTAAGGGAAAAAAATTAATCTGTTTTTGAAATTCATTTTGCAAGAATTGTGAGCCTCGTTGAGCTCTGTGCTGCTGCAGCTCCCCTTTGGTGGCAAGTGGTATTTCAGGTGAGCTGGCTGTGTGACTGTGTCAGGTCCACATCACTACTGCTGCTAAAATAGGTCCTGTTTTTAATGTGGAGAGGGGAGAGGGCAAGTGAAATGAGATATATTTTTGCTTTGTGAACCTAGATGTAAATTTTCCCAGCATTTCACATCCATAGTCATATTTCTTTTTCTCACTTTTTCCTCTTTTTCTTTCCCTGTATGTGTGTGTGCAATCTGCAGCGCTTTCTGCGTTGCTTTGCTCCTTCATCTTTGCCTGTCAACACCTCCCAGACAGAGGACTTTCCCTGACTTCTTTTTCCCACAGCTAAGTAACCATGAGTATCCATGGCCGTGCCTGGTGCACTGTTCCCTGAGCCGTGTGTGGTCTGTTTGGTATGTAGCCCTTACAGCCTCCTGCATTTGCTCAAAAGCAGCTGGGGAGCAAAGAGCACACAGCACACACTGGGCTGCCAGGGCTGTACCTCCATTTCTTGCCTGCTCTTCTGTGCATCATGGGAGGATTTCTTATTTGCATGTTCTCTATTTCCAGGCGTGCCACGTGTGCACAGACACACAAGCTCAAATGAAAGACAGTCGTGTTTAATGCCTTTTCTGCATCTTGAGCTGAAATTCAGAAAACAAAAATCTCAAGAGTAAATGCTCCCTTGGTGTATATTGCAGCTTGTCCAGATACAGCTTTTCTTCGCCTGCTTTTCCCTGTCACTTTGTTCTGCCATCTTATATCAGTGCTGCACTGCTCTGTGCCCTTGCTAAAGGGCACCACATTAAGGATGGAGCTATTACTCATTAATAACTAATATTTTTTGATATTGGTAACATCTGCAACATGGCAGTTGACTTTGATACGGAGAAGAAAAAAGATAATTTCCCCATAACCTTTGTAGTCTGCTTCGCTTTCTGGAAAACAGAAAAATACTGTCAAGGTTTCTTCTTCATAGTCCAGGTTTGAACATACAAATGTTGAATGGCCCAGATTAGCAGAGGGTGCATTATCATTTTCAGCACCTTGCAGGATCATGTCGACATGTCACACTGAAACATATGGACTCATGTAGCAATCTGATATGCACAATCACACACTTCTTCTACTCCCTCTGCTGAAGTGCAGCCCTACCTGTGCTCACACTGTGAGCATTGCTTAGACCACAGATGTCTCTGTCCACAGGCACGGGCTGTCAAGGGGAGCAAGAGCAAAAGTGAAACTGATGCTACACAGAGCCCCATTAGTTTTTGTCTGACATCAAGGCTGTTGAAGAAAAATGCCTAGATTTGAGCAACAGCTTGAGGTGTCATCTATTCATGTAAATTTTCTAAAACACTTACAGGAAAGCAATTATCTTACTCCATGGTTTATAGGTAACTCCCTATAGTACATAACTCCCAAGAGAGAATACTGGCAATTTTGAAAGCTACACATTAGTAAGTTTACATGGGAAGTGTATAAGGGAGGATTACAAAATATGTTTATCTGTAGTTGCAGGAAGCTGGCCTTGGTGGTCCATCAAGTCCCTTCCTAATACTCCTAGTAATCTTCAGGAAATTTACCTTGTAGCCAGTAAATGTCCCAGCAGCTTGTGAACGATGGAGAAGCAGAACATAATAGCTGCACATCTCTGTAGCCAGTGGGTGGGTGGCTCTTCCAGGGCCTTGGCTGAAAGGCTCTGGGTTGTGTTTTCTTGTTAGTCTTTACTGCAAATGAAATAACCATACACACACAAATCATAAAAAGTACTTCTAAAGCAGACTACTTTTTTTTCCCCTTCATAACTAAAGTGACTGAAAATGAACAAAATGCAATCCTTGGTTAGGGATACAGCTCAAATCAAATCAACCAAGTTGTGAATTGGCAGCAGTATCAAATGAAGTCAACAGCTGATCAAATCATCAAATAAGCACATACAAGATTGGAGAAATGGAGCCACACAACATATGGTGAATTTTATGAAACAATAAGCACTGCTCCTCCTTACTTCAGTTACACTTGACACTTGCCCACATATACTTTCTTTCTCTTTGCCTTCCTTAAAATCTTTGGGTTTTTTCCCTTGGAAATAGCTGAAGAACGTAACTTTGTTCATTTTAAGTCAGCAAGCATCACCTGTTGATGGTGGATATATTTTGTGTGACACCAGCTGAAGAAATACTTAGAATTTGAAAACTAAGAGTGGTTGGTTGGACTTGCTTCTTGTTATTATATGTAATATGATAGTTTTATTAGATAAGCCAATTTCACAAGATGGAGGATCTGAGTTGTTTGGAGAAGCAGGAGAAGAAACCAAGGGAAACTCTCTGTCTCTGCTTAAGAGCTTAGAGAAGGTCCTGACCACAACTGGCTGACAAAGCTTCTGCCTTGGTCTAGCTGCAACCTCTGAACTGCTCTGGCGCACCCAGGGCTGTGTGGGCTGTCCTAGGTGGTGAAGGAGAGACGGCACAAGTCAAGCTGATAGCCTCAAAAAAGCCAGGAAAAGAGGGCTGAAGCCCTGAAAACATAATGGGCATACATGCTGCAGTTTGACTTCAAGTGTTTGGTGTGGGGAGACATCTCATATTTATTAAGCTAAAGAAAGTAGATATGTTTCTAAAAACAAAAATAAGCTGTGTGAATACAACAATCATGCAGTACATCCTCAGTTAAATTCTTATTGGTCTAACAGCAGCTTGCTATGATAGTACCTACTTCCCCACTGAAAATTGTATTAGCTGTCAATATATAATGTTTCTTTCCTCATTCAGATGATCAGAACTTACCTCTGTATGTGAGACAGCTGGAACTCAAGGATTTAATGTTTCTCAGAAAATTCAGAAACATGGCACTTTAGATGCTGTATATCCACTGTTATACTGCTTGTGTAGTTTGTAGGCTCTTGCTGTCACAATGAAGAACAGTCTTGCAGAGGCCCCTCAGCAGTCCTAGTGCCACAGAGGTTTCTTACTCCTTCCAATTTGCATGTCCTATTTGTTCAACGTGACATATTTATTGCTAGCTTCAGTCTTGCATGGTCGACCTACCTTACAGACTGTGCAGTGCAAAGCAGGAGAGAAAACTTAATGAAGGCAATTCAGATGGCACAAGATATTCCTCCAGGCTTTTTCTGGGCTGAGGGAGAGACATTGAGTGCAATTTTGTCTCGTGTGCAGATAGGCTAAGACCCCACCTGCCAGTATTGCTTGCTGAAGAGGTGGGCTGACAGCACTTTACCAAAAGAGGCTGCTGTTATTTACACTAGGAGAGGATTACCCAGATTCTGAGACTTTGTTGGCTACAAGTGCTTCATGAAGTGGCAGGATAAAGGAATGAAATTCGGATTAGAAGACAACTAATGGAAACTCTGTGGGAAAGTAGCATGGCTACAGTGAGTTAAACCAGGATTGGCATCGATCCTGGCTCTTGCTCTTACTTCACAACGCTGTCAGTGAGCTCAGAGCTCTAGATTGCTTGTGGTGACCATATGTTGATATGCAGAGAGCATTTCACCACTGAGTTTGCTGTTAATTAGCTGTAGTGGTGCTTCAGTGATGCAGAGAAGCCAGGACTAAGTGGCAGCAGTGTCTTCAGCCTGTAGGGAGTCCCAAGGCATTCGCCACCTACTTCGAGGCCGCTCCCTCCCAGGCTGCTAATGCTGTTTACTGAGGAGGTGACCCTGGCAGCTGTCTCCACTGTCCAAGGAGTTCAAGATAACTAACACAGAGCTGCACTTTGCTTCCCAGTTGCGTGAATTAGAATTTTGCTTTCAGGAAAATTCTTTTTTCTGTTGTATGATTCAAAGGATTTGATTCCTTTCCAACAGATACAAGATTCCTCAACATGTATATAGACAGTTATTTGGTATACCAAGGAGGTGGAGCTTCAGGGCAGAAAGGCAAGCATCTTCCTAATAAAGTCTGCAGCAGCAATATAATGGAGAAAATTTTTCTGTTTTATACCTCTCTTGGGAAACAGTTGCTTTCATGGCATATAGTCACTGTAAAACTCAAATCTGACTGTGAGGAAGATCCACTCTGGTGGCTTCCCTGTGCAGGCACTGCTGCTGTCCCTGTGGTGGGGGAAGAAAAGAGATGGAGCTTTGGCCTGACAGTAGTTTACTTGAGCAAAATCACCTGTCTGATTTTCCTGCAGCCTCCCTGGCAGCTTGCTTGGCCCCTTGAGTGCTACCCAGGTATTAACAGGTAAGGCCCTGATGTGATGTGAACAGCACTGCCACCAGATGAATGTCCATGAGGACAAGTAATTCTTTCAACAAAAAGAGGGATTTTCTTTCTGTTCTGTAGAAAATCAACTAGAAGATATCTCATAAGAAAATTCAGTTTTCATGAAACGCTTGGGACAAACTATTGCTGTTTTGGAGTCTGCTAGGATCTGATCAGGGTTCTTTCA
Organism: Urocynchramus pylzowi; assembly: GCA_013397555.1. Taxonomy (NCBI): domain Eukaryota; kingdom Metazoa; phylum Chordata; class Aves; order Passeriformes; family Fringillidae; genus Urocynchramus; species Urocynchramus pylzowi. Next base: position 92,702 of record VZRH01005844.1, read on the forward strand.
CTGATGAAAAGTGGCTCGGGAAAAAGCAGAACATCTTTCATCTCTGTCAGCCCAGCACAAACTGTTCTTTGTTTCTCCCCCTCTGCTCTTTCCCTGCTGCACAGGTGTCCTGCTCTTGAGCTGCAAAGGAAAAACTGGTTTTGTTTTCTTCTTGCTTTAATTGTGCTTTCCGAGTGTTTGTGTATAGCCGAAGGGCAACATGCACCTGCTTGTACAAACTTCAAATAGACCCATTTGCTCTCATTTTTTAAGCAAGAGATTCAAGGGATGTCAAATGTGGGCATCTGTTTCTCAAAGGAAATAGTGGTGTCAGCTTGTCATAATTCACTCCTGCTCCTGCATCCTGTGAAGTGAAGCAGCAACCCACGCACAGCTGGAATCCTTGCCAACAAAAGAACAACAGCAGGTAGGTGAAATCCACACAGTGCCTCATTTGGGTCTTTGAGCTTGGACTCTTAACAAGATTCCAGTGTTATGTGACCTTTTGCTAGGTTGCCAGACAGAGGTGAATTTTTCTTTTGTAGGAAAACAAACAAAAAAATCACCTGACTTCAATGGATTAGCTGTCAAAATGCTTTCAATGTGTGCAGTATTCTGTTTGTTATTTGCTTTTGTCTTCTGTTCCCAAGGGGTTAATTAAGACATGTATCCTTCCTGGGCTATATTTTTACTGTAGAGAGACTGAAAACACAGATTTGTTTTTATCTATGACAATGTAGTCATATGTCCTGAATTGCCTCTGGCAGAGCCAGAAGCAGCTTAGGAGAGCAGCCAATATATCTCCCTCCTGATGCAAAGTTCCTCCTTGAAGGGCAGTCCTTGTGTTTTAATCAATATGATATATAGGAACTTCGATTACTTCCCTTGCTACTGCCTGTTTCTCTGTTATTCACAAATCCTAGAGTTATCTGGAAGCCCTGAAGATTTTAACTGTGTTTATAATTTTGGCACTCCAATGAAGTCTGATTCTAGTTGCAATTAATGCATATTAAGACTCATACATTCAGATTTGTTTCACCATTTTGCTTTTAAATACTGGAAAGGCTGTACTGCTCTGCCACAACATGTCTGCTGGTAAATGAAGGATTATATCCTTTGAGTTTTATCTCACACCATGAAGTTCAATATTTCCTGATTCCATAGAAACCTATATGTTATCTTGCAGCTTATAGAGTTGCTGGTGAGCATCTAAATATCCTTGCCTCAGAGCCCTGGATAGCGCAAGGGCTTGTGCAATCTGTTGTATCCACTTAGAGTCTTTCTCTTTAAAGAAAGAAAACTAAGAACAGCAAAAACAAGAAGCAGGGATAAAAAAAGAGAAATCAAAAATTCTCCAGAAGAGGTGGTGGGTCACAAAGAGGTAGAGGAGGATGAACCTATAGCTGTAGTCCAGAAGACCAGAAAAGTCAGTGGGTTTTGGCTTGAGTGCTATATATAGGGCAAGCTGTTTGGCCTCTGCTCCAGTGAGGAAAGAAGGATTTGTCTCAAGGCTAATTTGGCTGCCCTCATTTGCAATGCAAGTACTGATTTTGTGGCAGCCAACCCAAACTATGAGGACCCTTCAGGTGATGCCAAATAGAAGACTATGGAAGAAACCTGAGCCATACCCACTGCCAGCCAGCCCCAGCTCTGGAGATTATCCAGTGGGATGCCGTGAGTCTCAGGCTGTTACAGTCCTGGAAAAAAAAAAAAAAAAAGCAAAGGCAGACTGCCACCAAAGGGAGCCCAGTCCATACTGAAATCTTAAAAAGACCCAGACAAAGACAATGTCAGTGTAAGGATTCCTGCAGTTCTATATCCAATCTATAAAGACCATAGGCCCTACTTTCTGGCTCAGTCAGCAACATGGAAGATAAGGATTTATATCTCCATTGAAAAGATTAATGTCAAGCATGAGGATTAATTCTCTACAGCGCAAGAGATTAAGTTTGGATTTTGCAAGGTTTCCTATTATCAGCTTTCTCCCCAGACAGTCCCCACAGGCCTGTACAACCCTCCCTGGACAGCACTGGAATTTTGGGGAGTGTCTCTCATTCAGCTGTATTTCCTTTTGCTCCAACTACTAAAGAAACCATTGCACTGAAACTGTCCTTCACTGTGTGGATTTACTGGGCCTCTCCCCATCCCTTCAAGGATAAAACCTATGTCCTGAATTAGAAAGGGAAAAGGAACAAGTTTTCTCCTGACAGGTGGAGGGCTAAGGCCTAAGGCCACAAGTCCTGTTGTCAATCCAGTGCCAGTACCTCCTCCTCTGGCTGTAGCCGCCACTGTTCATCAGCTCACCTGGCAAACTGGTTTGTGTGAGCACTCCTGGTCCTGTTCCAGGCAAAACCAACCAGAATAACTCACAGCAACCTCTTACATTTTTTAAATTAATCCAGGTCATTTTGCCTGAAATGGATTAAGGGGTGCTCTGACTAGGAAGTCAGGGCAGAAATCAATTTTTCACCCTCTCTGAACCAGCTGAAGGAAAGGCTTCTCCTGGATTCAGATATCTGCACTCCCAAGAGCCAGGAGCAAGACACAGGTGTATGCCAGATGGAGATCTGAGGGGATGTGACAGCGAAGGATGTGCTGACAGCCTCGAAATGTAAAGTGCCTATGGCCTGACTTCACCCAGGAGCGTATGCTCCAGCAGCTGTGGCTGTTTCAGATAAGCCTGGGCTCAGGAGGTTCCTCAAGACTTCTGCTGTTAAGATGATTTCCAGCAGTGCTTTTTGCCTCACTGGTTAAACAGCCCTCATTTAAGGCAAGGCTAGGTGCAAACCTGCCTCTTGCTGACCAGGGTGCAAACCCCATGGTGCTGCAATCTCCTGTCATTTCACCATCATTTTTAGCTTGGCTCTGTTCTTTGTTCTGGGTCTGTGTTCCACTGGCTGAGTGAAGTACACAGAGGAATACTTTTTCCTGTTTGTGTTAAATACTTTAACTTCTTGAGGCAGAGACCCTGAATAGGAGGAGCTCTACCTGTTGGCAAAGCTGTACTTGAAGGAAAATCAGGGCTTTGTTCGTGGATCTTTTGAGTTGCTCTGGCTGCATGGTAAGGCTTCATATCATAATAGGATCAAATGCAGTTTACAGACAGTAAAATCAGAGTCACAGAAGAGAAACAGATGTCTAACTTTTCACAGGAACACATGCCAAGGCAGAGAACATGAATCTCAGTGTAGAAAAGGTCAGACTCCCAAAATAATAAACCAATTTAATTATCTTTTCATTAATTATGCATTTCTGTGCAAACTTGGGAACAGTTTTACTCTCCCTTAAATTAACATCTTGGCAAAGGGAAAGTACTTCATGGTGCGAGGTGGGTGGCCAGCTCTGATTCGGTGCCTCTCTGTTTTATCTGCCTAAAAAGCAGCAAGGGAAGAGCACAGCAGCTGCTCCGACTGCCATCAGGAGGCACCACCATTCCAGGACCCTCCTGCCCACGCTTGCCCTCTTCAGCAAAATCCTCTGACTTATCCTCTAAAAACTGAAGGAAGAGGAAGGAGGAGACTTTGTATCTTTATTTATCACACTGGCTTTAAAACACGGTATTTTAAAAAAATCTTTGAATTTATTACATTGTTATTTCCCATAGCAACTCTACATCAGGGACCCAGCATTTAGGCTGATGCCAGGCAGCCAGGGACATTAGCATGACTGACCTGTGTCTCCTTTCAAATTACATCACTCTCTTTGCATACTTAGTCTACAGGACCCCACGGATTTGTAACATGACCTGGAGCTGCACTGACACCATACAGTTTATGCTCTGTCCCCATTGAGCTGATGATGTAGCAATGAAATCTGACAGCTAAGAAAAATGCATCCCAAATTGAATAATCAAGGAGGTGTCAAAGGAAAGGTTCTGTTTTATTATGACCTATAAAACAGTAGGAAAAGGCCCTGTGCATTTTTTTCAGTTTTTAATAGATTGCTTAATGGATTGTGCTGAGGTAAATACATGTGTGTATAATGATAGCTTAAAAGTTATTGTGTCCATAGCAATGGTCCCTCACAATATAAAAAAAGAGTAATAGATTATGTATGAAAATGCAAATACTTCTATATCTTTCTTGTCAGTTTTTATTTTGCACCTTGTGGAAGCTTCATTTAATCTCTAGCAATAACTAATTTCTCCTGGGTTCTTAGCGTTGTCCTTCCTGCCTGTAATACCAGATTGGCAACCCAGTCACAAACAGTTAAAAGCACTATCATGGGGTGAATATAATCATGGCCAGTAACTGGGCAACTGCCCGCCTAATCTGATTACTGGCCTGTGACGCACTGTAGCCCGTTAACCTTGTTTTGACCAGCTTCCTGACACTTGTGGCACAAATGAAGTGTGACATGATTAAATGAGACTGATCAGTTTTGCTCACCATGACAATACCCATCAGCTGCTGTGCTGAGGATTTACAAAGCAGTGAAAGCTTTGAAGTCCCATGATTTAGCTGCTATGATTGCTCTCCTCTGGCTGGTGGGATGGCTGTCCTCTCCAAGCACATGCAGTTCAGTGAGGACATGGCAATTTTTCCATGGTGGCTCCCTGTAGATCTCTGCAGGACTCAGCTCATCTCTCAGAAGCATGTCTGCAGAGCAGGGGTGGCTTTGGTACATACCTGATGTAACAGGCAGATGATGAACTTAGCAGATGAGAGAAAAGTGGGATAGTGCAATGGGAGAGAGAAAAAAAAGCAAACACAGCTCTAGGAATATATTTGGTATTCAAACTATATTTTAACATGTTTTTGGGGTAGTTTTTGGCCAGATAATTTAAAACTGAAAATATTAGTCATGTAATAATTCAAGTACTCTGTATTAGGTTGTTTTCTAATGGCTTGAGCTGCATTTAGGGGGTAGACTTTCTGCTCCAAAAGGACCATTTCCTTTACATGAAGCCTTGCATATTTTAAGGGCAAAACGACTTACACAGTCATCCTGATCCTCTGCATAATGTTTTGGACAGTCTCCCCTGGGCACTGGAGGACAGTGTCTTTGCTGAAGAGCATACTGGGTCACCTGCTGTTGGTGCTGTTGATGCAGTGTTCTGAGCAGCTACAGATGCTACATGTCCAGTAAGTTAATGTGCTGATGTGCCCTTCATATAGTAAAAAAATTTAAAATCTCAGCTAACCTTGCAAGCTCTCTTGTTTACGGGAAAAGGCTGATAGGGAAAAAGGAAGGAGATACAAAGAAGAGCATTAAGTTGAAAAGGAAATAATTACCATGGATGAGATATGAAATCAAGGAAAGTATTTTCCTCCCTGCCATGGCCATTTATTTTTGCTAATCCATGTGCATGCAGGCACAGGACATCATGGGAGAGGACTAAACACACATGGGAGAGCTTGATGCTGGCAGGCCAGGGGAAATGCTGTCTGGGAAGACAGCAACTCACTCTTCAACCTTGGTAATTTTGTGAAAGATTTCAGGGCCAAACACTCACAAGTTCAGGATTACCTAGCAAAAAATTATATGACTATCAACAAACTGAATGGTTTTGAGTAAAGATGAACAAGGCATGTAAGCTGAGTCTGAGACTACTGTTAACTTATCACTTGTCTGACCTTAACTGCTCTCTAATTACAGTGTCTAGGTCCCTAGTGCTTTAGATAAATGCCTATAATAATATAATGCCTGTTAGAGGAGGACTGGCAGTGCTTTGTATGTACACACATCAGGTGCAGAAGGGAACTAAGGGCATTAAGTCCTCTGAGACAAAGTGCAGGCAGGTCTGATGCCTGCTGCCAGCTTCTCCTCCCTGTCCACTGCCTGGGGTGACAGTGCCATGGGGCCCAGCAGGATCTGGGAGGGCCACCCCAGCCCCTGACTCCCCTCCTTGCACCACAGCCCCTGTCTCCTCTCCCAGCAAATGCTGCCTCAGAAGATAAAGCCTCAGATGGCCCAGGCATGGACAGGGGCACTTCATTGCTCCCATGACACGTGATTAGTGGGCTGTGGTAGTGCAGGGAGCAGGCAATGGGCCACGAGGCTGTTTTGCTTGGCAGCAGGCACCCCACATTATGGCACTCGTAATGTACAAGCACAGTACAGCATCCAGCTGATGTGTGCCAGGCTGCTATGCACTGCCAACCACAGCGTGGTTGGGGTGGCCTGGGAGACAGGGATGGAGCCTCCAATCTGTGAAATCCAGTCCCATCTGATGGTCCCTCGGTGGGGCATGAATCCCTGGCAAGCTAAACCAGGCACCAGTCTAAGCTTCTCTTCTGGAAACGCTGCAGGGGAAGAAGCCCTGACAGGTACTTAGCCCAGGCTAGAAAAACCAGAGCCTGGGGGCTTCCCAAAGGCTGTGCCCCATGGTCTCTTTCTTTCCTTAGGGAAGGGCTGGTCTCTGCCATGCTGGTAGGCTTTGGCCACCTGAGACCTCATGCTGAACACTGCCTGAGTGCAGGAAGGCAGCTGCCTGCCTCCCCAAAACAGGAAGGTTGTCTCATCACCTAAGGCGAGTAGCCAGGTGCTGCACCACACTTGCAAGAATGTTTTTATAGCAGCCTTGTACAGAGGTCACAGTCATGGGTGGTGTCTTCCTTCTCTGGACTGAGCACAGAGGCAGCACCCTGGGAAATTGTCATCCAAACAGGTACAGAGCAGCAGAGAAACAACCACAACGAAACACTGTTTTCTCCCAAAAGGGAACATGGATGGAATAGGATATCCTCTTGGTCAGCTCATACAACTCACACAGGAAATGGATAACAGCACACCAGTACTCCACCAAAGCAAAGACTTTCTGGGCTAGTTTTACATTGTGAAATTATTTTTCCATTCCTGATGTAAGTCCCCATTCTCTCTTCTGAACACAGATTAAATTCAAAGATTTATCGTCTATTTTTAATACCCCCCCCCATTTTTTTTTTTTTCCCCAGGTGCCTGCTCTTGCATTTCTCAGTGATTCCCTACAATGACACTCATGAAGACACACTGTTAAATAGGAATCACAGATGCCATGAAGAATTCCCCAAAATCACTGCCAAAAGGGAGCTGGAGAAGGAAAGAGTTAAGGGCAAGAAGTTTGTTTCAATCCTACATGCTGCAAGAAAGAATATTTTAAATGTCATTTTGCAATCTTTTGAGAGTATCTCTTTCCTGAAAGGATTTCTTGGAAGCTCTTAAGTGCCTTTGGTAAGTCTTTGCATTGCATTTAGGCCATGCATCTCTGACATGAATGGTCTGGGAACTCTATCTCCTGCTTCAGAACAATAGGGCAGATTCTAAACATTGGTTTAACTATTTATCTTCTATTTGGAACAGGATTGATGCAAGATCTGTAATAGTGTGCCAGACAGAAGTTGTCTTGACCTGGAGATGCTAGATTGCCTGATGTTAATAGCTGTTTCTTAGCATTGCTGTTGCCTGGCTTACTGTTCACTTGCCATTTGCTTTACAGTATATTAACTGACCTGATGTGGTATCAATTCATTAACTCCTTCTTCCTCTGCACAGAACAGAAAAAAATTGTGTCCTCCTGACTTAGTGATGAAGACAGGAAATTTGCCATGAGAGGCTTATGCTATTGCTATGCTCTGTCTCAGTCTTAAAGAAATACTTATACAACATGTGTTGTTCTTTTTGAGTCTCCAACTCTGCTTGCCATAGGATTTTCCTGATTAATTTTTCTTTACTTATCCATTTTCTTTGCTTTACAATCTTTGTGAACTGTATAGAACCAAAACTTATACTCAAATGTGTTTCCAAGCTGGAGCTTTTTTTCTTTTTTTTTCCATGCAGAAATTAGAGTATGGACAGCTATCTTTTAAATGACACCTCAGCTTGTTTCAGGCCAGCTTAATCTGACTTGCTAAATTTCAGTGGGAGTCACAATTTAGCCATTAAAAAGGTCAAACTTGGAAATAATTGATTGACTCAAAAATAAAGTTTTGAAAAGAGGGTTAATAAAGACAAATCCCACTTTCATGCTGTCCCAGCTAGTTCAGACACCAGCACTGCAAAAAGTTCTGCTTGGTCCGACTTCTGCTAATGTCTGCAAGCTCAGGGAAGTACTCCCTGTGTATATCACTAAATTTTTACAAGCTAACTCAAAGGAATACCTATACAATGCTGTAGTCACTCTTGAAGGGCTTCTAACAATACACAGAATAAGCACTCAGCTGCTACCAAACAAGTCAATCACCCCTCTGGCCATCTAAGTGCAGGACAAGCCCATGCTAAGGATTTGTGCAACATCTCATGCAAAACTGTAAGTGTAACACAGAGAGTAATGAAGCTATTTCGTAGGCATTAGCAACAGCTTCTAAAAAATGAACCTATTTGACTTTGGGTCTTTTTGTTTTCAGATCCAGATTTACACTGGTTTTATATGAAATTTCAAATCAGTGAAAACTTTATTTTGTTTTCCATTTAAGTCTGATGCACACCTATGGGACACTTGAGTCAGCAGAGCTGATTCAGATTCACCTGGGTCCAAGCAAGGAGGTTCTCAGATATCTAAGTACGTGCTGCTGAGTGGGGAAACCCAAACCTTCTCCCCTACAGTTTCTTTCCTTTGTGCACAACCCTTGTTGTTATGCAGCCACATATGGAGAAACAGGGATCACTCCTGTATTCTGCTACGTCCTCTCCTACAGCTCCTGTTAGACTGGTACCTTTCTTCCAGTTTTTGTGCTGAGGTTTGATGGTAAGCCTACATGATAAAAACAGCTTCCCTGATAGTGATTCTGTGGTGTTTCCATGGGGCTCTTTCCATGAAATCTGTCCACTGTCCCATGAAGTCAGCTGGACAGTCCTCTACTGGATATCTCGCCATGCCCCTGTGTAACGTGAGCTTCATGTTACCACATGTGGATGTGTGGCTTTGCACAGTGCTCTGGTAATTCTGCCATGAAGTATGAGAAAAGATGGCTTCTCTCCTCATCAGTGAGGCTGGAAACAACATTTCATAAACATAACTATCCTTCACTGTAACTCAAACCTGCTCTTTTTGTTGGACAGAGGAAGAGAGGTGTTTTTGCAGGGGGAGTCCTGCTGGACAATGCTGTGCCAGTGGGAATTGCTGACTGGAGAGTTTCAGGTGAGACTCGAGTTGCTAGGGCTCGAATTCCCATTCTGGTTTGTGGCAAAGTCATTCATTTTGTTCTTGGGCCTGCTGATGTTGCAAGTAGCTTCTGGACCTGAAAAGTCTTTTGTGCTTCTGGCAGGTGAAGCAAAGACCAATGGATGCATAAGAGAGGTCACTTTGGATTTCCATACAGACAGGTTTTCTTTTTTTTCTTTCTTTAATGAGATTTCAGGACAGGGTGAGGGAAGGTGGGTGATAGAACATTGTGATGGAGCTTGTAATTGCTTATACAGCTTTCTAAACTACCTGTATTAACAAGAGTGTGATGGAAGAGAGGCAAGGGGCTGACTGCTCGCTGTAGAGTTGTGGGGAAGGGCAGGGATGCATGCAGGGGTAGAGAAGGGCCCTTCTGACATTGCATGCATAATCTAATCTAGGCCATAATAATTTCCTACTGGCTCAGCATCAGTCACATTGTTAGCCTAATGCTGAAATTAGATCTTGTCTGTCACTGACATTTGTTTTCCTATCTGCACCATCTCTGTACTGCAGTACTTCCTGGCTCAATTCATGTGGGACCAACAATCCCAGTTATGTCGATCCAGACGTAGCAGAAAGCTTTTACTGAGCACTCCCTGCAGACAAGGCAAACCATCAAAGTGAGTGTTTCAATATGCCATTGCTCTCTTGTGTAAAATAAGAGCAACTCCCCATTACAACTTGGGGTCTTATTCCCATCCAAGACCCTGCACTGGTCACAAACAGAGAGTCAATACTAAAAATATCACAGAATCATACCCCTTATTGCCCTGGGTTTGGCTGGGATAGAGTTAATTTTCTTCAGAGTATCTGGCATGGGGCTATGTTTGGATTTGTGGTGGAAACAGTGTTGACAACACAGGGATGTTTTCCTTGCTGATGAGCAGTGTTTACAGGGAGCCCAGGCCTGTTCTGCTCCTCATGCACCCCACCAGTGAGGAGTCTGGGGGAGGCACAAGAGCCTTGAGGGGACATATCCGGAACAGCTGACCCCAGCTGACCACAGGGATGTTCCAGACCACAGGACCTCACGCTCAGCATACAAAGCTGGGAAGCAGAAGGAAGGGGGAACATTCAGAGTGATGGTGTTTGTCTTCCCAAGTCACTGTTATTCCCCTGCTTTCCTGGGGATAGCTGAACAGTTGCCCATGGAAAGTGGTGAATGAATTCCTTGTGTTGCTTTGCTTGTGTGCATGGCTTTTGCTTTACATATAGAACTTTATCTCAACACAGAAACTTTCTCACTTTTACCCTTCTGATTCTCTCCCTCATCCCACCAAGGGAGAGTGAGTGAGGGGCTGTGTGGGGCTGAGCTGCTGGCTGAGGTTAAACCACAACACATGTCTAAGTCCTGTGTAGACAATAGCTGTGTCTATGCTGTGTGCAGTCAAGCTGAGATGACTGAGCTGGTGGGACACATTCATTCAGTTGCTACTCCTCTTCCTCTAAAGAAGAATACTGCATCTCTATTGCCTCTCTAGGAAATAGAGATGCAGTATTTCTGGCCGCTGCATCAGACCTCGGGTCATACAGTTTTTGCTGTGATCTTACATATTAAACATGATTTAACCATTACATTTTGCAGTTAGGAAGCATTCAAGTGTTCAGAAGCAGTGGCAAGAAAATGGAAGATGCACTTTCCTCAAATCAGAGCTGCTAGAACCACCACACTGAGAGTGCTGCAGATACCGAAGTCTTCCTTTTTCCCAAAAAGGGAATGCACCCAAAATTATATTTCATTAAGGGGTTCTTGCAATAATCAGTGAGTTTTTCATCCTTCAGAAAATTAGAGAAACCTGGACAATTTCCTGTGTGGGTCATAAATTTCTGCTGAGCCTCCTGTGCTTCCCAGGGTGCAAACTTCTTTCTGTACTCACTACTGATGATTGTACCTCAGGGGTGGGAGAAGGGATCTGAGTCCCAGTTTAAGCAACCCCTCTTGCCCCAGGAGAGCTGCAGATCACAGGGTGTTGTCTCTGTATAAGCTCCAGATATTTCCAGTGCAGTTGTTTCCACTGGAGCCAGACATTGTGAGCTTCTTTCACATTTAATTGAGAGAACTAGGCATTTCTGGGGATTTAGCTCATCCTGAAGTGGACATTTTAAAAGCCAGATGAACCCTAGAAGTGCTTAAGAGGACTTTATCCATGAACAGCTTGAGGAACATTAGCCATTGAAAAGACTGAATATTGGACAAACTCCAAATTTCAGATTATCATTTAAAAATAAAACGTTTTAAACACACATTTTAATGTAAAAACCCCATTCAATTTACCCTTGTTAATTCAGTTTTTCAAATACCAGCCATGTTCTCAGTTAGGAACTGCAAACACCATGTAGGTTATCTTCTTCTGACATCTTGTTGCCTTGTATTTCAGGAGAGCTTCGAAGAGATAAGATGTGTTCCTTCCTTCACTTCTTACCTTATCACAAAGTAATTTTGTGGTCAAGACCATTTTAAAGGACTGATTTAGAACCTCAGGGTTCAATACCAAAAGAATTAATTTAAGATCTGGCACTCAAAAAATTCAGTTTTAGCTTAGGGCTTATTTTCCTATGAAGTTTTTAGGATCCTGCCTCCCACCTTGTGTTTTTAATTACTTGCCTGCTTCTGGTTACATTTCCTCTGCCCTGTATACAAAGGCATCAGTATGAGATAGCACCAAATATTTTGTGAAAATATTTAGAAAAAGATTCCCACATATACACTTAAAAGGCAGCGTTCACTATGATTTTTATGACCTGGAGCAAAAGACAGGCACTCTACTTCTAAAACAGACATTAAACCAGAGGCAGGAGTTAAACTTTCAGATCTTCAGGTGACATAGGCACCGTGGGAGGTGGAACATTTTACATTAGCAGGGGATTTGCATACATAATGTTGTTTTAGGTCATTTTGCTGCAAATTACAGCAAATTTTCATTATCTAGACAAATCAATTTGACTTTTATTATTTATTTGTTAGAGTCTTTTTAAGGGACAGCTGGAGCTAAACTGCTAGGGGATATGCATTGATGCATTCATTTATTGATTAGCTACTTTACTGCCAAATAATCCCTCCTGTTTACTTGTCTTCATCTACTTTAGATTCTAGAAGCAGCCTGGAAATTTCACACACTGCCCATTACCTCAGTGGAAAGTATTGATATGCTGATTGTCCAATAGGTGATTGGAAGACTTGGCAACAGCATAATCATCTTGCTGTTCTACATGCTGTTTATGATGACTTCTTTCTAAATCATTGGCTGAAAACATCGACATGTCAGGTAATGACTGAACCTCCCATTTTTAATTAAACCCACCCATTTCCCCCTCAAATGCAATGGATTTTTAATGAGTCCCTCCAGAAAACACAAGTACTCAGAAGATCAAGCATAATAAAACTGTGATTTGAGTGGGTGAGAGGTGGGGAGCTTGTAAACAACAACTCTGTCTGGCTTTGTAGCTAGAGAACTGTAACTATAGAACTTCCTAACTGATCTCCATATTTATAAACAGGTGTCATGGTTTGACCACAGACAGCAGACAAACCCCACACAACCACTCACTCCCTTCCCTCCAGTGGGGTGGGGGAAGAATCAGAAGAGTAAATGTGGGAAAACTCATGGTTTGAGATAAAAACAGTTCAACAGGGGAAGCAAAAGCCACACACGTGAGCAAAGCAAAACAAGGATTTTTTTCATCACGTCCCAAGAGCAGGCAGGAGTTCAGCCACCCCCTCACATGTAATGGTGACTTGAGAAGACAAATGCCATCACTCTGAATGTCCCCCTTCCATCATCCCCAGCTTTTTATGCTCAGCATGTTGTCATATGGTCTGGCCTACCCTGTGTCAGCTGGGGTCAGCTGTTCCAGCTGAGCAACCTCAACCTATTTGCTGGTGGGTGATGCACTAAGCAAAGAAAAGGTCTTGACACTGTGCAAGCACTGCTCAGAAATAACAAAAACATCTCTCTATTAGCAATGTTTTCAGCACAAATCCAAGACATAGACCTATGCTAGCACTGTGAAGAAAATCACCTCCACCTTATCCAAAACCAGCACAACAGGTAAAATAGAAAGGATGCAATAGTTTGGAAAGTTTTTATTTTGCAATTGATTCTGCTAGTGTAGCCCCCTGCCACTCCACAGAATAGGATTAAAAGATAAAACAGGTATCAGAACTTTCCACTAGCATTTCTGATTTTGAATGCTGTCCTTTGTATCAGACTAATTGGAACTGGGAATTTACTTGGCTTGAGCAAGCGATGTGGAATAGACAGACTGGTGCTGGCAAGTATGGGGGTGTGTGTGTTTGTGTGTGGGTGACTGGAAGAGGGAAAACTGCTCAAAAAATGACCATGCTGAAATTCAACATAGCTCAGAGTAAAATAAGGATGAGGAAAAATAGCTGTGTGCCACCTGCGGGATAAAAATTAGGGGTGGTATCCTGCACCTTTTATGATATCAGGGTGAACACAGAGACATCACCCAGGAATACTCCCAAGTTGACATCAAAGTAGGCAGAGTCATGAGCTAAGCTCTTTGCCTGCTGTCAGGAAATACTGGTACTGCCAAGGCATTCCAGCCTCCTACCATGGCAGTATGGGACAGCTCAAGAACAAAAGCATTGCACTATCAGTCCTATAATGCCCAGGTTATGGACAAATTCACCTCATAGGACTTTTCATCTCTGGTTTCCGAGTCCCAGACAGGGAGTGTTGTTAGAGCTGCGACTCAGGCCAAACAGGAGCTGCACTTTGCAGACTGGGCAAAGAAAGAAGTGAAAATGAATGGGCCAAAGCTTTAGGACCTCCCCTTTTCATAGCACTAGAGCTGAAAAGCCAGTGCCTATTGAAGCTACAAGTCTTTAACTTGCTGAGCCCAGAACCTGGCAGGAGAGGAGGAAGAGGGTTCTATACTTAAGATAAGCTCATTCATACTAGCAGAACATCACAGATTTGGTCCATCATAAATACTCTTTCTGGAGGCTCATTAAATCCCTTTTGTGCACACAAAGTATGGAGTAGCTCACATCTCTAGAGACCAGTCCTAGAATTAATCATTTGCATGCCTGAGGAAGCGGTGAGGAGTGTGCTCCTGGGAGCACAGAGGCAGGCCAAGGAGGTTGGGTGGATCCCTGAATCCAAGTCTGGTACTGCTGGAGCTCAAGGGAAGACGCATGAGTTTGCCCAGGTGCTTCCTTTTACTGCAGGCTCTGGAGCCCATGGTATGCAGGGGGCAGGAGAGGCTTTTCTCACTCTCTGAGCTCCATCCTCGTTCAATTTGCTTTCTTTGAGAAGGCTGCCAATGTAATTGCACATGTCTGAGAACTGTCCCTTGCTTTTGGTTTGATCCTTATGTTTTAAACTGGCACAGTGATGAGCACCACACCAATGCAAACAGTTAGTAGCCCTTCACATGTCAAGAGGAGAGAACCAGTGAGTCATTTCAGGGAATCTGAATGCCTGTTATGGCTCCTCCTTTAAAAACTGATCTCCAACTCTGTTTTGCAGAGAGAATACTGCTTCAGCAGCAGGAGAACTAGAAATCAGAACATTACAAAGCCATAATGAAGATGAATTCTAATGGATATAGGCTGATATGCTAATATACCTGTTTAACTTGATAGATGTTAATGCTGATGACAAGTTCATAAATATATTTGGATCTACATTTATCACTTTGATGCAGTGTGTTAAAAATTTGATTATTATTATATTGAATCCTTTAAAAAGCTTTTGCTAACCACAGCTCTAAACTCCCAGGCTTGCTAAGTGGCAGTTCTGTCACATACAAAATATTGCAATACGTTATAACAAATTTTTATCCTTAATTACAACAGTCCTGACTTTTCATCATTATCAATCCTGTCACTGAGCGTGACACATATAAACTACTAGTATTAATTTTGTTCAGAGTACTATTTACAGATTGAAGTCAGCAAATTTGGATTGTACCTAGAGAGATTATTGCATTTTGCTCTTTTGCCTCAAACCACTGTCAGCTCCCTAAAAAATCAACTTCTACCTTATAAGAATGATTGTGAAATTAAATATGGGTTGTATACTGAGCTGAATTAGAAACAAGAAATGAAAAATTTGAGCTCCAGCTTACAACATGCTGAGAATTGGTACTTCCTAGAGAGGTCAGGTTCTCTTGGGGATGTAGATCCTCTGCAATGTACTCAGGAATTATAATTTGTCCCCCTAGATAAGAGCTGGCAGGTCTGCCAATGTGAGTTGTTGGAGACACTCCATGGCCTCCAAAAAGCTAAAAAAGAACAATTTTATTGTTCAGGCTTGCTGCCACCACATCTGGAACACTGGGTCCAATCTAGGCTCCACAGAACAAGAAGGCCATGGAGCTCTTTGAGCAGTGGAGTCCAGTGGAGGGCTACAAGGATGACCTGGGGACTGGAACATCTCTCTTACAAGGGTTGGAGGAGGGAACTGGCCTGTTCAGCCTGGAGAAGGCTGAGAGGGTATTTCATCAATGTATCTGAACTTAGGTATCTGAAGGGGGTTGCCAAGAGAACAGAGCCAGGCTCTCCTTGCTGGCTCCAAGCATTGGGATAAGAGGCAACAGGCAGAATCTGATGCACTGCAAGTTCCACCCCAATATATGGAAGAATTTTACTGTGTGGGTGTCTGAGTACTGGAACAGATTTCCCAGAGAAGTTCTGGAGTCTCTCTCATGGCAGATACTCAAAAGCTGCCTGGACACAACCCCAAGTGATGTGTTCGAGGGAAATCCTACTTAAGCAGAGAATTTGGACCATATGGTCCCACCAGAGGCCCTTTTGAACCTTACCCATGTTGTGATTATGTAATTCTGTGATCTTGTAGGAATACCAATGAGTCTTCTGTGATAAGCTTCTTTGAAGAAAATTTCCCTTTCTAACCTTTAACCACTGCGCACAAAGCTAAAAAATGTGGCTTTCTCGTAACGGATCCTAAGACAACTTGTCATTACTTCAGCATAATTTACTATGAAGCTAATCTCTTTTTCAGAGTATATTCCTTGTTTTTCCTGATTATAGGCTGGTATCCTGCATTACTGGTAGCCATTCAGAAACTAGCCACATTCTGAGCAACCTGAAATTATTTATTTATCCTTTATCTTTGTGTTGTAGATGTCTGGTAGTTTCATTGAGAGTCAAAGCATGGGTTGACAAGAGTGACTTGCTTGAGGGCACACAAAGTCTGCAGCAGAGCTGGGATCACATCTTGCTTTGAGGGACAAACCCCGAAATCTCCCCTGGTGAGAGGGGAGAAGGCAGTTCATGTGAGGATAAAGAGAATCAGAGTGTGTATTGTTGCCTGAAGCCTGTGGTCCTAGTCACTTACACATACTCAGACTGTTTGTTTGTTGGCTAATCTAGTTGGAAGTTTGCTACTGTTCACACATATCCTCCCAGAAGTGATAGTGCACCTACATGTAGATAGCTAGAAACAGGATTTAATTAGAATATAGGATAGGCTGTGGTGATCAAACACAGAGCTCAGCTAGATCTGGCCAGCCCCTTTCATCCCCTTTTTCCTTTATTTTCCCACATTTTTTCCTCCTCAATCTACCTCATAGATTTCCTTCTCCCTTCCTGTGTTCTTTGCCCTAAACATTGCACAGTAAATCTTGCAGGTTTCCAAAATGCTGTTCCCATTGCATCCCTTCATGTGTCCTATACCATAGGCAATAATCACCTTTAGTTTGCAAGGCATCTGGGAGACAGTTTCTTGGCAGACTTCATACCACCTACCAAAGTTTAATCAGTTTTCTCTGATGTTCTTGGGAGCAGCCAGTGTTGTCAGGTCCATTTCCCCTGACAAAGTTACTGAGGTTTCTCTGCCTGTCTTTGTTCTCCCTGCATCTTTGTGTTAACAAGCATTACACTTTTTATTGCACAGCCCAACATCCAAAAGGTAATGAGGAATCACACTGGACCTTTTATTCTGTGCTGGCTAAGAAACTGAGGTGTACAAAAAGCTTTTATAGACTATGAGCTTCCCACCTAATCTCTCAGCAAACTAGAAGATCCTGCTTTTTGGGAACTGCTGAGGAGGCTCCCATCCACCTTGCTTTGCTTCTGAACCCCAATTGCTGCGTGTAGTCAGGGTGAGTTGGCTGGAGCCCCCCAGGTGGTGAGATGGTCACACTGGGGTGTCACACTCACACCCCAGGAAGGAAGGGCAGCAGCTGGAGATCTGTGTCCTGGTAGGCAGAGGAAATTCCCACAGCCACATCCCTCAGGAGTCAGAAACCCCTCCTCCTTCTCAGACCCCCTTCTAGAAACTAGTTCCCAAGCTGACATCTATGTGGGAATTAGCTATCAGTGGTCAAAATACCACTGAAAAACTAATAGAAGCTACATCTAAGTATTCAAACAAAAGCCTTATTTTAAATAAAAAATTGAATTCATCTTTCCAAATGCTGTGAAATCCTTATCAGTAAATCTCCACAAACCCCTCTGAGTATGTTAAACATGAATTGTAAGAATTCTGCTTGAAACATTATTATTGTGCAGATCAGCTGAGCACAGTTTTAGAAATCATTTGGCAGCTTTTTACTGCTATAAACTGGCTTTAATTCTTAGCTAAAATACCTTCTGCACTAAGCCTTCCTCTTCAGCTCTTAAATACATGCTTTTTAGAGAGTTAAACTTTATTCTGTACGTATGCAGATCTACTTATGTACTTGACACTCACACAGGGGAATACTTTACAACCACAAGGTACCACTTAATGAGCCACTCATGATTTTTGCATGAAAGCAGAATGGCACACAGTAACGTGGGTTTCTTCCTGGTCATCATATACTGAAAAATGTTGTTCCTTAAAACAAGGCCCACTCCTGCTCCCACTGAAACCAAGCAGGGTCAGGATTGGGCCCCTAGTTTGAAAATGCAATATAAATTTTCCAAATGCTGTGTCTCAGAGCTTTACTAGGATAGTAAACCCCACAGGCTGGCTCTGATTTCCCTTTGTACTTGGCACTTCCCCCTGTACTGGGCACTGGTGAGGCCAAACTTTGAGTACTGTGTCCAGTTCTGGGCCTCTCAATTCAGGAAGGACATTGAGGTGCTGGAGTGTGTCCAGAGAAGGGCAACAGAGGTGGGGAAGGGTCTGGAGAACAAGTCCTGTGAGGAGGGGCTGAGAAAGCTGGGATTGTTTAGCCTGGAGAAAAGGAGGCTCAGGGGTGATCTTATTGCTCTCTACAACGTCCTGAAAGGAGGCTGTAGCCAGGCAGGGGCTGGCCTCTTCTCCCAGGCAGCCAGCAACAGGATGAGAGGACATAGTCTTAAACTGAGCCAGGGGAGGCTTAGGTTGCATAGTAGGAGGAATTTCTTCACAGAAGGAGTGTTTAGATATTGGAATGAACTGCCCAGGGAGGTGGTGGAGTCACTGTCCCTGGAAGTGTTTAAGAAAAGACTGTACATGGCACTCAGTGCTGAGGTCTAGTTGACAAGGTGTTGTTTGGTCCTAAGTTTGACTTGATGATGTCAGAAGTCTTTTCCTATGTGATTCTGACTGACTGGCTATGGAAATACCTCATCTTCTAGTTAGGGAATGAAGTTTAGAGCATGCATCAGAAGACGTAAGGGGAGGCTTTTTGAAAGCAATATACCCCTTTGTCGTTGAAGAAGGTGTTGAGCGATCACATCTGCCCCTGCATATCCAAGGGATGCAACACTGACCCAAACTCTTCCAGGTGTTCCTAAAGGGTTCCTGTCCGCCGCTGCACGGCAAGCAGAGACTTTGTTGTAAGACACGCTAATGCCACCTCAACTCGGCCGTCAAAACTGGCCGGAGGTGTCTGACGGGTAGCAGAGGCGAGGAAGATGAGGCGGCCCTGGAGCCGCGCGGGCTGGGGCGGCGGCAGCCGCGG
>VZRH01005844.1:111935-156364 GCA_013397555.1 Urocynchramus pylzowi
ATCTCGCGTGGAGCGGGCTGCGGGGCCGGGCCGGCTTTGGGTCGGGCGCCCTTGGGCCGAACCGGGCGTCGAAGTCTCCGCCGGGCCGAAGGGGCCGCGGCTCCCGGTGCATCCCGGGGCGGGCCCCCTTCTCCTTTGCGAGGCCGCCTCGGGGCGAGGGAGGCCGTGGCGGGTGCGGGCGACCCTGCGCCGGTGGGCCCGCGGCGGGATGGGGCCGAGTGAAGCGCTTGGGTCCTGCCTGGCTTTACCTGGGCTGCGGAAAGGGGATTTCATACTTCTTGTTCATATTCGTCTGTATAGAAACTCTTTCCCCCCGCCACGGTCGGCATGTGCCTGTCAAAATTGGCGAGTTGATGATGTTTTGTGCAGCTTTGCTGCAGGTGTGAATTATTTCTGCAACATGATCTTAGCGGGCGCTTTTCCAGACAGTGTAAGTAGCCTGGCTGCATGCTGCTGTGTCTGTTTCCGAATCACGCCTTGGCGATGAAGTGATGACACACAGTGTGTAAAACTCAGATTATCAAGCTCCAATTCTTTTCTTGTCTTTTAAGAGTATTTGTTGTTATGAAGAACTCGTAAGTTTCACGGCTTCTATGGTAAAAGTTCGAGTTTGGTGTAGACTGGTAAGAAGGAGAAGAGTTACAGGACTTGGACTGTTTTGAAATTAGACAACTGCGAACTTCGACTGTGACATTTGTAAGTCTGTGGAGGTTTAGGTCTCTTTGCAAAACTATTTCCGCCGTTCCATTTTTGGGAGGCTTCAGATGAAACTCACGTTTGTTTACCTGGATTGTGTTGCCTTCTTCCTTATTAATTTCCATTCTACTACTGCCAAAATTTAATCTAATTATTCACAGCAAGTTATATTTTTCCATGTGTTGAATATATTTGCTTGTAATACCACCCTTGGATTAACACGGAGGGTTCCCGTATACAAGATACTGATCTTTACATCTGAAGGTTTCCCAGCCACCCACACCCCATGTTCCTGCTCCACCTTGGCTTGGGGGCAGTGACAAAGACCTGTTTCTTGTGTGGAAGTTGGTACTTCAGCTTTTTGACTGCTGGCTGCGGTTCTTGCACAACATTCTTGCAGTTATTTAACCAGAGACTCTGGCTTACTTTGGGGCAAATTCAAAGAAATTTCTGAAACTTCTTTTTTCATGTGTTCTGTTTTTCTTTTGAAAAATAAAGTAGGGGGTCTTCAGGGATTTGTTTTTTAGATGTTGCTTCCTCTGTATATTTTGGCACCCCTGCAAGCTTCCCACAGGGAGCATAAGTTTGTCTCTGCCTGGCCTTCACTCTGTTTTGAATTTTACTTCTGGTAACTCCTGATATAAAATATAAATACTTCTTTTCCTATTGAATCTTTTTTGGGTACCGAGGGGAAACCTTGAAACCTTAGGGATGAATTTCAGTTAACAGAAGATAAACAGTTCGTAGTGTCCCTGTCTAAACAGTTCTGCTAGCGTGCAGAAGTAACTGTTGACTTGCATTGGCAGTGAATATTTGCAAGGCAAAGTTGATCTTTTATTTTTGTCTTTATTCATTATATTGTAGTTGTATCAAATAGTGCTTTTCATCCTGAAAGAACCTATCTGCATGGGAAGGGTTTTACTTTGTAATGATACTCGAGTTTGAACTTATACCAGGCTTGTTAATTTCAGTTGGTAACTAACTGGTAATTGATCAGAAAGAGACTATGGATCTGAAGTTTCAGCCTCTGTTCCCTGCACAGGAGCTTCCTGGTTACTTTCCTTTCCTCTTCTAGACCCCATCTCATTTCAAGTCTCATCAAGCTCTTGGGCAGCTCACACACCATGCACCCAGTTTCCTTCATCTCTCGTGCTCTTGCCAGTATAAGCAGGTCAGGCTCAGCTCCGATCCCCTCCTGCTGCCCTGTACATGTCATAGTGTGACCCAGTTTCCAGCCTTTACTTTGGCTTAGTGTCAGCCCAGGAGTTCCTGGATGTAGGTTAGGTCCTGCAAGGATTCCTGTTTCTAGCTCAGACTGTAACAACATTATCGGTTAAGTTAATATACAGGAAGGTCTGTTAGTTAGAAAACAGACATCTATGTTTATCTTCTACTGCTTGCATGAAGTAATGCAAGCTGATCTATGCACAGTTACAGTGAGTTTTGGAAAGGATTGTTTCAGAGAATTGCAAGGACACTACAGCTGAAAAACCAATGAACTGTAAACAGTCCCTAAGAGAAAAATGAGTTCTGTAATCCTGACTGCCACTGTACTGTTGTTCAAGACAATTTTTTTTATTCAAGGAAACCTAAATCTACTTAACATGTTTTGAACATAGATTTATGTATTTTTTCTTCAACCTATATATCATCCATTAAGAAGAGAAATGATGGCAGTAGTCAAAAACATTCAGGTAAATTAACTGCTTTTAGAAGTATGATTACAAAGTGAGTGGGAAAGGGACACTTTTTTTCTGACAATTACAGACCTTTCTGTTTTAACTGAAGAAGGTTTTAAAATGTTAGTCTTCAACTGCCTGGAGAATCAAAATGCAATGCACGGCTAGAATTTCTGAGTATCATCCTCAGGTGTCACAGTTTAGTATAAGGCCCTTTCTGATACATAAGTCAATTATATAGTGTAGATATTAAGCCTCTTAAAATATACTCAGCTTGCTCTGTATTAAGGGGAAGCTTCTGTGTCTTATTCCCTCCAGTCTTTTGGTCTGATACTGTTACAATCAGGATCCGTTCCACAGACAGCTTAAACATAGAGGGCCACACATGTGCTTTTATTACATTTTGCAACTTCACCTCAAAATCTTGCAAAAAAACAGAACATCCCTAAAATCAAGCAGGGGTAGGAGCTATTTGAAGAGTCATCTTACCTCATTAGTCTGCGTTGTGTAATATCTGCTAACCTAAAACTTCCACATGGTGTTAAGGAAATAGCCACTATTTCCTTACATGGGTCTTCATTTGTACTGGCATTCAGAGGTATTGCTAATAGTAGAATTTCTTTGCTGAAAACCTTATGTACTGCATGACAGGAGTAATCAGCACTGCTGAGTAGTGGCCTCCACTGTTGGATAAGCAGAGGGAGAAAAATAACACTCTCTACTTGAAGACTCTTGTCTGTATTGTGTATTCAGTAGGTCTGTTCTGTGTTTTTCAGGCAGTCCTCTTAAAAGCTCTTAAACTGAGTCTAGAGCTTCATAACCAGTGTTTGTCTTTCCTGGTACATAAGCCAGCTGTGGGCGTGGGTAGCACATCAGTGTGGGAAAGATGGAGAACAATTCTTGTAGTTGGCAAGTCAAGAAACTTCCAGCTTGGGACAGTAATAAACAACAAGCACTGGATTTTTGCTGAAGATGTGAGTCTGCCTGTGGTCATAATGAAAGCAGCCAGGAGTACTCACTCCAATGCAAAGCTCCACAGCCATGCTGAGGAGAATGTGGGATTTCTCACAGGAGCCTGTGCCCACACACAAGTTGTCTTGAATCAGTTTCTGGTTATTCGACATTTGATGTTTGAGGCTGTTGTCAGACTTTACTCTTGCAAGTACATTTTTGTGCAAGGACTGAAATAAGCAGAGGATGATTTGGGGGAGGTGTGTCCTTGGCTAGATTTAAACAGATTTCTCTTACTCACTGAATGTGGGGAGTTGCAGGGCGCAGAAGCTTCCAGCCGTCCCATCTCGCCTGGCATAATTGCTGCAAAGAGGTCTGCAGTTGCCAGGTTGAGAGGGAGGAAGCATGACTACAATGTTGCAGTCCCATGTTGTGATAGGAAGTGGAGATTATTATAAAGAAAACAGGTAGTAAAAATGCACCTTTTGTACAAATGTGAAATAAATTGTTACAAACGTGCAGTCAGTCTCTGTAGTGCCTGATACACCGAGACCAGCAAGCTCCATATCTCTTTAGACAAAAAAGTTTCCTGGTGATACTATAATATTGTTATTGTGACAGTAGGAACCTGCATCCTGCTTTCATTTTTATGCTGATTATCTACTGGGTGAGGAATAAAATGGCTCCCTTTGCTGTAAATCTGGTAGACTGTTACAGGATATGTTGTTTAGTTAGGTAGCAGTGATGAATTGAGCTGAGATTCAAGCATCTCTGTGTTTCAGAGCAATGCGGAAAGGCCTAATTAAAAGTTATTTTGTGACCTGGAGAAAGAATTTGATTTGTTTTTTGTTTGTGTAATTTATGTTTTTAAAATTTTAATTTATTTTTCCAAATTGGAACATTTTACCAGAGTAGTGTCTGTCATATATCCTGTTCTGTGGTTACTCTCTCTGTCCGTGTGAGCAGAAATGCAATAATGGAGTAGGCCTGAAAAATCTGTAGTGTGAGTTCTGCTTGATGGTAGCAGTGCTCTCCCTTTCAGTGTCGTGTCTGTTGTGGAAGCTGATGAGTTTTATGAATTGCTAGAAGGCCTGGTAGGCTGTTCAGTTGTCCTGCCTGCTGCAGACTGGAGCTGTGAATATTCTACCTTTGGTACAAGGCACTCTGTGATAACTATTTCAACTGGCATTTTCAGGGTCTGAATCTGAAAACAGCTTCATTATCAGCTGGCAGGTTTTGAAGATGAGGAAGGAGAAACATCTTGGGTCTCAGTAGTAGGGTTTTGGCATTTTTGTCTTTTCAAGTGTTAAAACTACTCTTCTGCTCTGGCAGGACCTCATAATGGGCTATATCTAAGATGCAGAATGGAATATTTCAAGTGAAAACTGTTTTAATTGTGTATTTTAAGGTAGCTCTCAAGTAAAACATAGAATGACATTGCCCTTTGCTTGAAATGTAAATAGATCATGACTGGAGGTAATTGTATAGTCAGCCATTAGGATAATCAGTTTATCATACATTTACTGACTGCTATAGAATTTTTGAGGAGGAGCTCGTATATATTAAGATACCAAAAAAAAACCAACGACAAAATTGAAAATTAAACAAATAGCTTAAGAAAAACAAGCAAACAAAATACCATGGCAGAAAGCATTTGTCTAAATTAGTTACCTCTGTTAGTGAAACTTTTGATTTGTATGATCAATGGGGTTTTGCATTTGTGAGGACTGTGTGTGTGTCCAGATTGTTTGACATGTAGAATCTTGTAAACTGCAGTAACTTGATCAGATGTTTAGTTTCTTTCATGCAGTCTCTTGAGCTAGTGAAACTGTCAGACTAAAAGGCATTTTAGGCCAACCTCACCTTTCAGTGTTGTCTATCAGGACAGAAAAATCCTTTTAGGGGAGAAGATGGTGTAATAGTAGCTGGCTTGGTGTGTGGGTGTGTTTTAACTTGCACATGGGAGGTGCTGAGGCAGTGAAATTTCTAAATGGAGCTATTGGTCTCTCCTTGTTCTTGTTCTCAGCTGCTTATGCAGATCCCCACTTACCCACTTTTTGCTTGCAAAGGAACTTGTGAAATCACATACTTACTTTAGCTGCAGCTTATAGAAATGTGTACTCTTTGGAAGTTGGAGAGAAGTAATAGCTAGCTCCTGTTAGTGTGAGACATGTGTTGAAGAATTGGGGAATCATATGGGTGGATAATCAAAAGGCCCCAGATGAGCAAAATGAAAATGGAAGCAATTTGGGGGATGGGGTGGCTGCTGATAACTTTTTCCTCTGTGTTTCTTAAGCCTTCTTTCAGCCATAGGCTGGACAGCTGTGAACTTGTCACAATTAAAACATATCAAGCAAAGCTGCTCTTTGTCAATGTGTAAATGGTTGAGTAAGTTGCTGTGTCACATGTCAGAGTGAGCAGGGAGCTGAGGTAATGTATGGAAGGTGATGTGGCTGGGAAACTCTGCTAAAATCTGGGATCATTGAGGATTGGGAGCTGATGAACTCCGAAGTCCTGATACTATGTCTTCTTAGCCAAAAGATTTCCATTTTAAAATGGGTTTGGTGTCTCTCAAGGAGCCTGTGAGACTTAATTTATTAAAGATTGGGTAAGTGTACAAGTTGAATATGGTTGAAGTATGCTGTGGTGTTATGAAATAGCTTGTTTCAATAGGGGCAAAAATACAATTTTTCAGGTTTTAGTGCTATTTTTGTTCTTTAAGTAGGAATTCTGATTAGTTTTTTTCCTTTTAAATTAAAGGAGAAATCCCTAAGTGCCACACCTTGCTATGAGTCTCTGGTGTTGTGTTGTTATCTTTGATCTGCTTAGACAGATTCCAGATGGCTCCTAGGGAATGTGCTGGGGGAGATTCCTCGTTCAGGGTTCTCTTATTGAAAATTTTAGATGGAAACCAGTTACATCACATGAGGTGGCCTGTGTTGGTCTGTTTAAAAACTCTTGGGTTTGTTGGATGAAAAGTTCGATTTTAGGTAACATTTCCGTGTGAGGATTTATCTGTTTTGATAAAATGTAATAATGTTACTGCAGCAAGTAGGTTGTGGTTCCATTAAAAATTAAGATGTGAATTCTGGCTACTAAGTATCACTTTGTGCTCAGATTCTGTCCTTCCTTGGAGTAATTTCTCTTGCTTTATGTATTTTGGATGAATTTATCACTTCAATTGTTAATGAGGCAGATGATGCTTATAGCTCCAGACAGAACACCATTGCCAGCCATGTGTATCTGTGTCAACTGAAGACTCATATTCTTCTGGGCAAAGCTGTTCATGGTCTCACTGTTGCAGGATCTACTCCAGCTTATGTTACTGATCAGTGGTATGACTTTGGGCAAGATATAATTCTTTCCTCACTGTATTCCCTTCCCTTTTACCTGTTTAAACTTTTTTTTTTTTTTGACACGAGCTCTCTTACCATCTTTCTCTGATGCTGTTAGTGCTACCCTAGTTTTAGTCAAGAGCTATATGCCACAAATATCAGGCATATGTTTTTACAGTTCAAAATAGTGGGTTTTGACTTAAAGAGATGTTCTGCCTTGGCTGGTATGGATTTGATGTGAGGTAAGTAGATTTTTTGTGATATGATAATTTTTAGTCAAGTATTCCTGGTTTTTTTTCTTTCTTTTTGTTGTTAGCGTAAAGGCATTAAGATTCATCAAACACAGGAGTGTTAGGTGTACAAAGATGTGAAGCATGATAGAGACACACAAATTGTTATACTTATGAAAATCCATGTAGTTGTCAAGTTGCTCTTTCTCTCCCTTTTGTGAGGCAGGGCAGGAGTTGACAACTTGACTGTTGCTTGTCCAGGGTGCTCTGCACAGGTAACCCATGGCTCAGGACCGTGTCAAACCTGCTAAACAGTGGCTGCTTGACAGGGAATGCAGTCATTGCTCACACATGGCTACAGAAGGGAATACTTGAGCTTGCACTTCAGAGTTTTGAGGCTGTTAATTCAGCCTCAGGGCTGGTGTTCTGCTGCTGTCTCCCAATGCAAGAAGAAGTTGCTTTAAGGGCTATTAAATGTTTCTGCTGTTCTTTGTATAAGCTTAAAATCCTGCAGCTAAAGATAGCCATTATTTCTCAGATTGTGAATCCCTTTCTTGTCAGATTCAAACTCCTTTCTTTTTCTTTTTTTTTTGCCTGTGTCCTTGTTCTCTTGTTGGGAGGCTGCATGCTGATGACTTAGTCTTTACATGCTTCTTTTCATAGATGATTTGTGTCACTTCCTTCCTCCTCTCAGTATCCTTTTCTCTTTTTTTCCTTTGTGCCTCATGACTTCACCAAATTGTACCCATTGATGCATAGAGCTAGCTGTGGATTTCCTCATTATGCCTCTGTACTTAAAAGGAAAGATGCTGTTATGTATATTTACTATATCTATGCCAAACCTGCAGTTAGGAATTGTCATTTTTCTGTTGCTTCTACCTATTGCAAGTGCTCTGCTTCACTCTGCCACCGGTGCTGTGCTTGCTTTTCTTCTTCCTGTCCTCCCTATCCATTCCTTAGTTATGCTGTGTGCTAAGGCTCAGCCTTAGGCTGTGTAGGACTTAGCTGCTGAGTTTGGGAGGTGGAGTTTAGTAAGAGCAGGCTACGTGGGACTTGGTCTTACTCAGTTTCTGGTACAATTTATAAGTGAATTAAGCAAATTAACAGTTTCTCAGGGATCATTTATGAAGGACAGGTATTTACTTGATACAATGCAAGGCGTGATTTATAAATTGCTAAATCATTAGTGAATGCATTTTTAAATATGTGCAGTCATAGACTAGTTAGAGAGTTAAATATGTAGAGTTGCTTCACCTGCCAAAGCACATCAGTTCTTCATAAACACATAGATTGGTAGAGTCAGCATGTGTGACCTTCAAGGAAGCACACTGCAATCAATGAGTTTCAAGGGCCAAATAAGTCCTAACTTGTTAGCCATCCTCCTGCCAATGGCACGAGTTGCTCTTGTGGCGGGGCCCAAAACTGTGAAGTCTTAAAAGCTGGGTGGAACTGCTCACTCCTAAACTGAATATATGGTTATCTGGAACCTGATGTGCATGGTTTTTGTCTTGAGGAGAATGACTGTCCACCAGAAGAGTTTGGGGCTTTGGTGGTGATCTTGGATGGGTGATCTTGAAGATGCCAAACTAAATCTTCCATGATCTGATCAATAGTAAGAAACATGTCTTCTCAAGGCCTTGGTATCATGTAAATCTGAACATCTTTGCTTGTTTGTGTAACTGGAAAGGCACAGTACAGATGCAGAGATCAAGATCTGGTCAGTCTGGCAGAAGGCAGAAGAACTTGTGAAATCCTGGAGTCTGGAAGAACTTGCTGCTCAATCACTTTTAAAAGACCAAGTCGTTAAACTAAGTAGGCATAGTTCAGAATTGGCTAAGGAAGAACAACGCTGTTTGTGGTGATTGCTGTCTTTCAAACTCAAAAAAGGCTTCTTTTTCTTTTCAGCAAGTTTTTGAAAGGTAAAAAGAGGGTGGACAGGGAGGAAAACAATCCATATGGCTGAATTTCAGTACCTGGTTGTGAGTGAAATAAAAGCATAAATGGAGTTACAGGTAGAATTGTGAAAAAAAACAACCCAAAACGTTGTGGTTCTTCTAAATGAACAGATCTTTCATTTTATTATGTAACCAGGGTTCTAGATGTTAAACTTGCCATTAATTGAATCAAGTCCTGTTGGAATTCTGATTTATGTTCTGTAAGAAGTGTTTGGTAGCCCTTTGGTAGTCTTAAAAGGTGAGATCTACCTACTCTTTTTTTAGGCATTTTCAGTCTTGTGAATATACTGGCTTTGAATAGCTGCAAGTGTGAAGTTAAGAGAAAAGGGAATCCCTGGGATATTTTTCAGCTTACGCGTTCTTAATCCAACTACAAGCATTTGTCCTTTTGCAGTCAGATGGAGGACTTCCTTCCTTTATCTGCAAGCAGTATTTAAATTTCAGGAACCTATTCTTTTTATCTCCTCTGAAAATGGAGCTACCATGTGCAGTATACAAATCAAGAATGTACTTCTGTCCAAAGATCAAAGTGGTCTGTCTAGAACATTAACAGTACTTGAAAGATAAAAAGGACGTTGATAGTAGAGTTGCTAAGAGTATTTATAAACAATACAAGTTGGCAGTACCGGTTGTACCCTGAAAATCTTCCATGAGGAATGTGAGCTTCTAAATTGCAAGTTTGGAGTAGAGTGTTGTCAGATTTTTTTCCCTATAGGAATTACTGACAGCATCGGGTTTTTTGAAATGTTTTTCATTGCAACCTTTCTTTTCGAAAAGAGTCCAGAATAGTTTCAGTGACCTTATTTCGTACTTGAATTATATGTTCATTAAGGTTAAGAGCACAAACAGCATTTTTCTTCTTCAAGTTTTCATAAAATGAGAGACAAAATATTTTGCAGTGTAATTTCCTATTTGCACTGCAATTTCAAGTGATTGAAATGCCTGCCCTTTTCAACAACTGAGGTATTAGACATTTCATGGCATACTCCTGATTCAGAGGTCCTGCATGTAGGCTTTTTTGAGGTAGCATGTAAGAGTGTCTGTCTCTTAGTTACATCAGCAGAGTCCACCCAAAAGTGGTGGGTACTTGATGGCATTGGTTTGCACAGCTGTACCTTTTCATCACTCTTTCGTTTTTCAATATAGTACAGAAAGGGTTTGCCATTCTTAGGCAAAATTGTGCATGTTAGTTACACAGGAAAGGCTCAGTGTGTCTTCCTGCTGTGGCTTTGATAATGTTCAGGCTTTCAAAGTTAAAGGCTCTTTACTTATTAATGGTTTCTACATGAGATAGACTTCAGCATCTAATCAGATTGAATATCCTTAAAATTTCTAATGGGATCCTTGAAAATCTGCCAATGGACTATATAGGTTTTCTGATGAATTGTTTTAATTGAGCTCTGCCTTGCTATTTGGTTAACAGTCTTCAGGGTAGCCTCAGGCTGCTTACTTTCCAATTTCCTTGTGTTATCTGTAGATAAATGTCCTCCTCATTGGAGCTTAATGGCCAATTAGCTGAGTCAAATAAAATCTGGAAACACAAGAAACAGTGCTGATCATTGGCAGGGTATTCCTGTCCTAACTGAGGCTGAATCCAGAGTTGCTGACCTGCTGACTGCCACTGCTCCTTGTGAGTAGTCTCATGGGGAAACTGTTCAGCCATGGTTTAGCTAATTTTTCCCTGCAGTTTTGGTACTTTGTTTTCTCATCAGTAGTTGCAAAATTAGGCAGATCTCTATTGTGAACAAACTTTCCAGTTGAAGAAGCAATCAGTGTAACTTCCTTTGGGCCTGTATCAAAGAGACCTCTGTAAGGCCCATTAGATCCTGTTAAAATTAAGCCCATGTACAATTGCAGACTCATCAAGGTTGGGGAAGCCTTCCAAGACTGAGTCCAACCTTTGGCTGAACACTGCTGTGTCAACTAAACTGTAGCACTAAGTGTCATGTCCAGTTGCTTCTTGAATACTTCCAGGGTTGGTGACTCCACCATCTCCCTGGGCATCCCATTCCAGTGCTCAGCCTTTCAGTGAAAAAATTCTTCCTAATGTCCAACCTGAACCTCCCCTGATGCAGCTTGAGGCTGTATCCTCTTGTCTGTTGCTGGTTGCCTGGGAGAAGAGGCCAAGCCCCACCTGGCTACAACCTCTTTTCAGGCATTTGTAAAGAGTGATAAGGTCCCTCTGAGCCTCCTTTTCTCCAGGCTAAACAACACCAGCTCCTCAGGACCCATCACTTTACCTTGCTAAGCCTCACACAGCTGGCTTTGGCACATTGATTCAGCCTGTCCAGCAGATCAACACTCCTGCCCAGCTTAGCACTGTCTGCAAACTGGCTGACAGGACACTTGGTCCTCTCATTCAGGTCATTGATAGAGGTATTAAACAGGACTGGCCCCAACACTGAGCTCTGGGGAACATCACTTGTGACTCGCCACCAGCTGGATGTATGTTCATTCCCCACTGGGCCTGGCTATCCAGCCAGTTTTTAACCCAGTAAAGAGTGCATGAATTAGACTTCTAAAATATCAGGTGGTTATCTCTGTTTTGGAAAGGAAGCATGTCTGATATGGGATGTGTCAAAGGAGCATCTTTGAGATTGAGGAAATAAAATGCTCTTTGCACCTTTGCCAGTCTGGCCCTTGAAGATGGAATAAGTTGGGTGTTTGCAAACACAAGCCTTCCAAGCTACTTTGCACATTCCTGTAAGAAAACTAACTTGGCACAGATTTAGTTACTGTTCCAGCCTTGTTTGCTTTGGTTTTGAAGGACTGTGTTGGCCTGTTGTGTTGGAAAAAATGTGTTACAGAAATGCTGTGGTAAATGTTTTGGTTAGAGAGCAGTTTGAGTGAGCTCAGCTGTCAAAATTAAACCCTAGGTGTAAGCAGCTATACCAAGAGCTCGTCATTGCATGTTTCCAGGGCGGAGTGATTTTTGGACACTTTGAAACATACACAGTCATAATCTGTTTTCAAACAAGCTTCCCAAGTTGTTCCCTTTTCTCACTAATCACATCCCAGCATTAAACAAAGTAAAGGGTAGGTGCAAAAGGAAAACAGAAATTGAACCATACTAGGTGTTCTTATTGGACCTGTAAGTGTAAATAAGAGGGCAGTTAATTTCTGTATCTAAAATGATTTGAGTTTCTTAGGTCTGGGGGATCACTTACCTCTAGAGAGTTACTGTGTGAACTGAATCTAGTTGGTAGTTGAACTGCAATTTCCCAAACTCCTTCCTGCTAATCTGTTACAGAGTGGTCCTACCTATTTTAGTCAGAATCCTGGAACTGTGTATCAGCTGCATACCTCAAAGATTTTTGGTTATAAAAATATAAAAATGTCTGATTACTGTTGAGGAATAAATGGAGTTTGCAGACAACACTGGTCTGGGTGGGAGTGTTGATCTGCTGAAGGGTAGGAAGGCTCTGCAGAGGGATCTGAGCAGGCTGGATTGATGGGGCAAAGCCAATTGTGTGAAGTTCAGCAAGGCAAGGTGCTGGGTCTTGAGGCACCTGG
The DNA here is from genome assembly GCA_013397555.1 of Urocynchramus pylzowi. Taxonomy (NCBI): domain Eukaryota; kingdom Metazoa; phylum Chordata; class Aves; order Passeriformes; family Fringillidae; genus Urocynchramus; species Urocynchramus pylzowi. Next base: position 124,295 of record VZRH01005844.1, read on the forward strand.
GTCACAACAACCCCATGCAATACTGTAGGCTTGGGGGAGAGTGGCTGGAAAGATGCCCTGTGGAAAAGGACCTGGGGGTGCTGGTTCACAGCAGCTGAACATGAGAAGGCCAATGGCATCCTGGCTTGAGTCAGCAATAGTGTGGCCTGCAGGACCACAGCAATGATTGTCCCCTGTACTCTGCACAGGTGAGGCCACACCTTGAAACCTGTGTTCAGTTCTGGGCCCCTCACTGCAAGAAAGACATTGAGGTAGTGGAACGAGTCCAGAGTAGGGCAGTGGAGCTGGTGAAAGGTCTGGAGCACAAGTCTTGTGAGGAACAGCTGAAGGAGCTAGGGTTGTTTAACCTGCAGAAAAGGAGGCTTGTGGGGAAATCTTACTGCTCTTTACAACACTCCAAAAGAACATTGTAGTGAGGTGAGGTAGACAGAGCAACAAGCAATAGGACAAGAGAAAATGGCCTGAACATGTGCCAGGGCAGGTTTATATTGGGAATAAGGAAAAAATTCTTCACTGAAGGGATGATCAGGCATTGGAACAGATTGCCCAGCAAATGGTGAAATCACAATCCCTGGAAGTGTTCAAAAAACATGTAGATGTGGTCCTTAGAGATATGGTGTAGTAGTGAACTTCTCAGTGCTGGGTTAATGCTTGGACTTCATGATTATTGAGGCTTTTTCCCTCCTTAATGATTATATGATACACAGATGAGCTTTAATATTAATAGTTTGCATTTTTTATTATATTTCTTTAAAAACAGTTTACATATTTGGCAAACAACTGATCAGTATATATCTTATATATACCAGTATATATGCTGGTACTCATCTTCTCAGCATCCTAGCAGGGTGGAAACATAAATTATGGATGCTGGCAGTATTCCCATGGGATAAGAGAGCATTAGTAGTCATTAACAGATAAGGAAAACTGAAGCCAAGGAAAGCAGAATAATATGATCATGTAAGACATCTGTGGCAGGGCTGAACCCTCTCTCCAGTCATATCAAATTCCACACAGAAAGCTGCCCTTCCCTGAAAGGCATCCTATTTGCAAGGCTGGACTACATTGCAGGTACTGACATTCATCTTCCTCCTCCTGAAGCTTTTGCCACCAGCATTCCTGTCAGAGAGCTGACTTGAGTCAGCACACTTGCATGGGTGTAACCATTGTGGTGTTTGAAGGGACATCGTGGTGTTTCACACCAGTTGGATGACATATGGCCGCTAATTTGTAAAGCTGCATCTGTGTCTGCCTCTGCCCTTGCAGCTGCTGTTGAGGGTGAAAGCTGTAGAAGTGTGAGAGACTTACCTTTAAGTGCATGTAGACAATAGCCTTGTGCTTGCTAAGTCTGATGAAAAATTGTGAAGGGCAGGATAGATAATAATGTGCAGTGAATGCTCACATCCTCCTTTGTTTGGTTTTTAATGGTATAAATAGATAATGGCATCAGTTGGAAAGCTCAGGTGTGAAGTATGGTAGGAGTAGAGTGAGTTCTCTTTCCTAGATCACTTTTATGTGTTAGTGGTAGGAAATGTTCCTGTATGGCATTACTGACAGCCTTGAGTGGCTGGCAAGAATGTTTTAAATCCAAGACTGAGTTCTTGGCTTTCTTCTGAGTTTCTAGTTGAATATATTTGCATTGGCAAAAAAAGTTGACTGACTTAAACACATGTTAAGCACAGACTTAAAGTATCTTGAAATAGTAGGGCTTGAATACCTTCTTTGCTTTCTCAAGGGCAAACTCTGTCACTGAACATATGTTGTAGATCACATTTTAAAGTGGTTTTTCCCTGGCTCCAATATTGCTGCCCTTTACTTTGAGCAGCCTTTTTCTCCTCACCTCTGAAAAGGTAGTAGGATGTGGTTACTGAAATTATTGAATTCTGTACCTGGAGCATTCACTGTGCCTCTCTGAAGCAGGAATATGTTACAAATCAAGGTGATGTGTGACCATGTACAAACAGAACTGTGATAACATGCTAGAGATAAGTGATCCTCGGCAAGGTGTAATGTCCCGGAATTGTTTGCTGTCTGCCTGGCTTTGTGCTGTCTGCAAAGTGGGGGTAGCACTTACCCACCTCAGTTTCTTTAGTTTTCATGAATGCTGGTAAGTGCTCAGTTCCCTAAAGTGACTGTCATCAATAATTCATTATCACTTAATTGCTGGAGCTGATTTCCGATTGATTTGCTAAGTAAGACGCTAGGAAGCAGTAGTTGCCACTGTCAGTTCCACTTCTCTGCTTTTCCCAATGTTTTATGAGGTTGTTGTGCACATGCCTTTTCCCTTCTCCTCCATGAATGCTTTGCCCTCGAGCCACAATAAAATTGGAGTAGCTTACAAAAAGAATGGCGCAAACTGCATCAGATGAGATGGTGGATTTCTTTTTGCATCAGCAAAGCAGCAGGTCCAGGAAGGGCCGAAACTCAGGCTGAACTTGGAGGACTCAGCCCTGCATGTGTGACACACTGTCACCGTTTGTTACTTTTGCTTCTTTTCTTTGTTCAAGTAGGCTACTTCTAGACTGCTGTCTTTTCCTCTTGCTGGTGCTCAAAGTGCTTGCTTCTCTCTAAGCTTGTGTGAGAAGGCTGTTTCAATTCTCCCTTTTATATCCCTACTTTGAATCGTATGTGAGTTATTTCTGATAGTTTTTCATTATAATCAGAATATGTAGGTTGGGAGTGGATAACAGTTGTATATGTAGGAGTCATAGATGAGGATTTGGAATTGTGCAGGTTCTCCTTCCAGTGTTTTCTGATAGCAAGAAGTTAGTGCCTCCAGTCTCCTAGGGTGGAGCAATGGCAGATTTCTTTTCTGGATGCTAGAGAGAGGAACTTTAAAATAGATGTCCTGAAAAATATGTGGTGCTTATTTTTATTAGCATAGGGTAGTCTCTGTTCTGTGTAAGATATGAACTAAAATACAAATGAGGAAGTAGGGCAGTATCACACTCTCTCATATGTAGAAATGAGAGATGGGGAAGAAGTATTCATTTATCTATGTAGCTTATCCCCTAGGACACCGCAAGCATCTTTTACCTCCTTTCCTGGATGAAGGTCCAAAGATAAACAGCTACAACTGGACTTTATTCATATGTTTTCTGATCACTTTCTTAAAATTTGGAACATTGCCTTACCTTGCAGAATCTGAACTGTTTAATGCTTGTGCAGGGTTTGGCAATGCTGAATGTTTTCAAACACTGTGCTACATCCTAAAAACCAGTGCACAGTCTGTTGGAGCATGTCTTTCATCTGAGTCTGGTTTGCAAAGGAGGCATTAAAAGGAAATATACAGTTTGTTTTTTGGGGTGGGTTTTTGGGTTTTTGTATAAACATATGTAGCTTCCACATTGATTCAGTTCTATCTTAAACACACATCAAGAATGATTTTATTACTATTTTTATACATTCTTGAGAATTTGCATCACAATTCTTTAAAAGAACCTTGATGGGTTTGTTTTAGTGCATCAACATTTTGCCTTCAACTGCTGTGGGAATAAAAATTGACATCTCAGTTCTCAGAGATGACAGAATATCCTGGTTTGGAAGGAACCCATAAGGATCATCATGTCCAGATCTTGGCCCTGCACAGGACACCCCCAAGAATCACACCCTATGCCTGAGAGCATTGTCCAAATGCTTCTTGAACTCTGTCATGCTTAGAACTTCCCTGGGGAGCCTCTTCCAGTGCCCAAGCACCCTTTGTTGGTTTTGTTTTAATGTTTTCTGATGTCTTTAAACTTCATTGAAGGGACTGGGCTGGAAACAATATCAGTGTCAATCAGCTGCTTTGTGGGATTCCTTAAAGACCTACTGCATTCTTGCTTCAGTTTTCATTTACCAAGCTTCCTTTAAAAAATGTTGGTTTCAAAATGAAATTTCAAATTATGATATTTCATTAAAACTAAAGAGTTAATCTTTTCAGCCTGCTGCACTTTGTTCTGTCTGTAGTCACTCTTGCCTCTCTTCAGGGAAAAAGGAGGACACAAAAGATGCTGCTACTTTGAGTAAATAGTTTTCCATGGAGGAGTTGTCAAACTGAGAGTTTTGACTTGAGTGTGTTGCAGCTAGGATGTTTTGCACAGCAATGTACCTGCATTTTGCACAGCAATGTGCCTGTCTTATGTTCCTAAATCTGTTCTTCTGTGTATTTAAAGGAATATTTGTTGTTGACCTTTCTAGGCAGCAAACTGAGAAAGGGAAAAGAGTATTTTTAAGTCTGTACAATGGCTTCAAACTTCACTTTCCACAAGCAAAAGTATCCTCGAATCTGTGCTTTTCTCAAGTGAGATTTTAACATCTTCAGTGGAGAAGCTCTGATACAAAGGTGCTGCAGAAGGAAGAATTAAGACTTGGGGAAGGAGAAATTAGTTTCTGCTTTCCAGTGGCACAATTAATTTTGTGCTTTTGGTTTGGGAATACATGGGGGAAGGAAACTTTTTCTGTCGTACATTTAAAGTTTTACTGTGGTTTTGATCTTGCCATACAAATTTTTTCAGTGCTAAGTAAGTGTTTGACCACAAAGCATCTCTGTCAGCGTGTGCTTGTTGCCAAGATGCTTCTGAAACACAGAAGGTAAGTGGACATACTTGAAAAGTTGTGTCACCACCCTTCTCTGGCAGTCGCTGTGATTGACGGTCTGTTGTGTCTGAGTGTGATGAAGAATGTCAGCCAGGTAGAGGGTAATCTGCAATACACTGAAAAATTCATAGTGGCCACTCAGATGATGTCAGTGATGGAGCTGCAAAGTTATCTTGTGGTAGGAGTCTCTGTGAGAACATCTTCCTGCCTTTCGGATGAAGCTTCCAGACTGCTGAAGGATACTCTGTACCATTTCTGATCCTGTGAATGAAATTGGTGATCAGATAAGGCAAAAGGAAGCAAGAACTTCTATCCTCATCTTAAGGATGTCTCTGTCTGGGGTGTTGTATCATAGACCCTCTTTTGAGTTCACACATGGAATGAAGAAATGTTGTTTGGTGGAGGTAACACTTCAGTTAAGTTTGTTTGTGCAGTCATCAGCTGTAATGCAGTCAATAATTAGTGTATTACTTCTAAATGTATTTTGTGGAAAATCTGGAGAAAACAGCCATAGTTCAAAGAGCTAATAGATTATATTAAGTGCTCTGGTTGAGCCATATCATCTGCTTTGTGTGTGAAACAAAACCATATGATCTAGGACACAGCTTGAACAAAGTTTCTTAGTCCTGGGTTAATCTTAGCACTCCATTATATTTTTTGTGTTAGTTTTCCCTTTATACTTTCGGATTGTTCACAGAATATGAGTCAGTGTACATGGTCAAAAGGAATGCTATTTTTGTGTTAACCCTCTGAATCAGAAATATCCAAAACTTGTAGCAAAGCAACAAGTGCATAAATGCTTCCTTTCTATGTTATAGACTATATTGTGATTGAATATGTGAAAATTAATTGCCTAGATCAGGAGAATGTGAAAGACTATAGTAATCACATTCAGCCTTTCTTGAGTGATTAAAAATGAAGTTAAATTAATTCTATTTATTAGTAGAGTTTCATCCATTTTTTTTTTTTTCTCCAAAGGGACTAACTTTTGAAATAAACTGAAGCCCTGTTGCTTAAGTAGAAAGCAAACACAATTGAAGTGCTTTCAACGTAACAGACAACTATACAGTTAATTTTTCCTGCGGCCACTCCAGTTACATGGCTGTTAACAGGTAAATTATGAATGAGGTATTCTGAAGGAAGCCTCTCCTGACTCTCAGCATCCTCTTTTGTTTGGGCTGGTCACCAGGGTCACAGGAGTCTCATTCCACATGAAGCAGTATGAGATGCAGACAGGCTTTTTTTCCAGACTTGAAGAGAATGAAACTGAGTTGTCGTGTCATTCACAAAACTCAGTTCTTCTAGATCTTGAATGCAAGGAGTTTAGGTTCTGGTACAATGAATGATGAGCATTCTTGTACAGACTGATGAACAAAGGCGTGTCTGGAATGATTCAGGCTGCGAGGCGCTTGCTTGGGGGTCTCTGAAGACAGAGCAGCCTGATGTCTTGTATAATATATGAGGTCACAGGTTAGCCACTGACATCACCATTCTCATCATGTTGCTTATCCTGTGTCCTAGACAGTATGGCTTATTGTCTTTTTGTGTTGTGTAATGTCTCCTGCTAACAGGATGCCACAGCTGACCTGTTAAATTGAGCATTAGTGATAATAACAATGAAAGCATCCTTTTTTTGAAAGCATCTTCAAAGATAGTGACTTTCTTTTGTGTGTAATAAAAAGAATATTGAAAGTGGTCCCAAGTTCATGGTCTTTATGATATAAGCACAGGATTTGTCTTCTTGGCCAAATATTTTTTGCTTTTGTGAGAGCGATTTTTTTGCTAAAGTGCTGATCTCCACATCACTAACTTGCCAGTATTGGGAAATAAAACTGAAGGAAAACTTTAGGGAAGATAATTGTGTTAAATGAAAGCCCCCTCCTACTTGTCTTGTAGGAAGAAAGTCTTCGTTCTCTTTAATTTTTTTTTTCCATTTGCTTTACATCTTGTCTGATGCAAAGTATGTGAAACCTTTCTGAAGTGTTCAACTAATTTTCCAGGGTCTAATAGCAGGGTCTGTTACTTCAGAGCTTTGTACCTCACCTGTGAAGCCTGTTTTTTTGATGGTAATGGAGTAGCTTCAGAGAATAGGCAAAGCCTCAGTGTATCGATGGTTTACTGGGTTTTCCAGCAGTGAAGGTGGCAGCTGTGAGTGCAACCCTTCAACAGAAGATCTGTGCAGAATCTGTCACCTTGACTTTTAAGAAAATTACTGCAGTAACTGGGAGTCAAAATTAGAGAAATGAGTCTGTGAAGAAACTCAGGTGCCTATTTAAGAACTTTATGGCTCCCAAGTGTCTTCAGTTCAGGTTTCCCCAGGAAAAAAGAGTTTTCAATGTTCAGCGAGATTCCTGTTCTTTTAAATACAGGCCTGTGTTTTTAAAGGGAGGGTATGTGGGACAGAGGCTCTGGTGCTGAAAGACTGAAAATCTCAGTAAGCCTGGAATAAATATGCTTAGGTATTTGGTTAGAAAATTCAACCCCAAATGAGCAGAAGCAAGTAAGGATTGTGAGTGGGTTGAGACATTGTTCTGCCAAGGAAGAATCAGAGTTGCCACAACAGCAGCGATGCACTGCCACGCTGACTCTTGGAAATGCAAAGGCTGGAGGCTGCTTTGCTTTTGTTGCTTCTGTTGCGCACTTCTGTTAAGGAGGAGAAACCTCAGCTAGTGTCTGCATGCATTACACTGGTGGTCTTTTTTGATGGCAGTGGCTGTCAGTCTGGCACTGTGTATTACTTAACAAAGTGTCCTTAAAAATACCTATTATGTGCAGTTTTCACTGTCTTTTGAACTTCTTGTAGTGAATGAGAAGGACAGGAAGGTGCAAATGTGTATGTGAGTAGTAGTGGGAGAGCCACAATTAGAGCTAGCCAGTTGCTGATTTCTCAGGGCTGTGAAAGAAAATTGAACATTGTTGTTACAGAGAAAATATGTTCAGGTTGTCCTTGTATTCCAAAGGCGTTTCCTGCTTCTTGTTTTTTCTTACCAAGATTTGATAGCTGCTTGGCAGAAGTCTTGGCATTGCTTGGCACTAGCAATTCTCTGCTCATCAACTTGAAAAAAATGACTGCTGAAACTCAGAAATGCACAGTTTTGAGCTGCACTGTTTTCATCATTATCAAGTCAATACAGTTTGATTTTTCTTACTTCTTTCTTTTCACAGATTTGGGAAAAAACCAGAAAAACTTTCATAAAGTCTGGTATCTTTCTTTTAATTCTCATTAATCAAATACAGTCTACAGCAGTAAAAACATGATGTGAGACCCACTATGCTAAATTTACACCCTGCAATTTTCAAACATTAGTTGCCACTAAATTGGCAGAGGGACTGGAACCAAATATACCTGCTTTGCAGTTATATCTGCTGGGCTGGTATTTATGGAAATAGCCAACCAGGCCAACAAGAGTCAAAATTAAAATTAACCCTTATGGCAGCATGCTGAAACTGCTGTTCATTACTGTGTTGAGCAAGGTGCTGAAGAACCTCTGTTGCAGCCAGCCTCAGATGCCACTCCAGCGATAATGCTTACTTTCCAAGAAGCTTGATGAAAAGATTGGCAAATTGATGAGCTTAGTGCACACTAAGTTCCAGTTTGGATTTTGTGTGAAAACAAATGTATCCTGCCTTGGAACCAAGTAGTATGCACTTTGAGAATGAAAAATGTATTACTGACTATGTAGAATCCTTGTCTTTTGTCTATGCATTTTGAGTTCTCCAGCTTACCGAGATATTAAGATTTTTGTTTTGTTGAAAATTTTCATGAGGTTCCTAAGATCTTGTGTGTTTCTTCTGATCCCTGTGCAGTCTGTGCAGCTCTGTAGGTGATTCCCCAGCTCTTGGGTTTGCCCTGCAGCCCTCCCAGCGTTTGCCAGTTTAGTGCACTCTGTCTGGACATGTCTGTGCCCCAGCTTCTACAGAATGTAGACATTGTAGCATACAGAAATATGATAGGTGCCAGAAGGAATGTGGACCTTTCAGTTTGTTTAGCCAGGAAAATGATGTGTGGAGTTATAGCATTGGGTTGTAGGGATCTGAGTTTTGATTTGGCTCAGTGGAGGATACCTGATGTAAAAAAAATGTTGAATGAAGCCTTAAAAGGCAAGAGTGGTTTTGTAGCTAACCGGAAAGGTATTCATTTTTGTTAGCTGAGTTTGTCCCTGGGATTGACTCATCTGAATGAAACACATCCAGGTTTGGAAGCTGCAAGAGGGCTCAAGTGAGACACCCCAAATATTTGTATTAGGGGCTGAAATATGTAATCTTTCTTAACTAGAGCATACTGGGTAGCTTTTTTTCTGAGACTTTTTGTCTCATGGGCACTTTGAGTAGGGTGGATAAGATATTTTTTTCTTCTGAGACCAGGATAGGTATCTAAAAAGCAGGTGCCACTTTTTTTTTCTTTCTCTTTTGAGAAACTTTTCAGAGGATTTTAGGAAATACAGGAAACAGAACTGTCAGGAAGCAAAAAGTGGAAAAAAGAGGAAAGTTAGTACACCATACACACTGAATCTTGGTCTTTTTATTTGTGGCCCTTTTCAGAGTCACTTGTCTACAGTTGCATCCACTGCTCCCAGGGAAGGTCCAATTTTCTCATGCTCTCGTGAAAAACTTTTTGCAAAATCTTCCTCTGTCTACCTTCATTCCAGTATTCTTCACTCTTTGCTGTGCTGTTAAATACAGCAACTGTTGAAAGAGCCAAACTCCAAGATTGCCTATGTTGCAGTCAACCCCCTGATTTTACTGCTATCTCCAAAGCAGTTTGGGGTACGTGGTGTGTGGAATGGTGTCTTGCTGTGGCAGTATTTGCTGGAAAGAATTGGTCACCAGTGCCTTGCAGGAAGATTGCACAGCCCCACTGTACTCCCCATGTTAATGTCCTGTTGTGTGGAGGCACTCTGTGCATTTCTCTACATCATCATTGCTCTTGGCTATGGCTTCTGGTACAATAAGTGAAAGACATAAGGTGGAACTAAACTCCAGTGAAAAGAGTGAGACCCTCACTTCAATATAATCCCTGCCATATATCTGCCTAACAGCATGTTTCCTGTTGACAAAATGCAAATGATACTTATTTTTCTGCAAATGATACTTATTTTGCTTACAGAAAGCATCAGCAGTGTAAGCCATGCAGCAAACACCAAGTAACTTTGTCTTCTGGATAAATTTTTATTATTGCTATATAAAGTACATCAAAGAGCTCAGTTTGAATGGGAGAAAATCATACTTTAAGTAAAGTGGTTATAAAAGCTGTTATTTCTCACTTGAAATTATTATTTTCTAGGTCTCTGGTAGTGATGATGGGAAATTTCCAACTTCAAATAAATAACCATTACTTGTATACATCTGTCATTCCTGAACCCCACCTTCTGTCCCCACTTAACTCTCTTTGATGTTTACCTAGTGGAGGACATGTGACCAGAGGTAGAGGAAAAGGGCAAACACAGAGTCTTCTATAAAAAGAAACCTCTCAACTCTAAAGTAATGTCAAAATCTCTTCAAGTGTACCTGGAGCATGACGTTTGAAGAGGCTTGTGTCCTGTGGTTAAATTAGACCAGTATGTTAGCAGGGGTCTCCAAAATACTTTGAGAGTGGTGAGAGCTCCTGGACATTCTGAAGGGTGTTGCTGTGGCTGTCCCGTGGCTTGTCATGGTTTCATATATATAGGGTAAATGAAAATCAGCTGATTATAACTCAGCCTGGTGATGCTCTGAAATCAAGGCTCTGTTTTGGCTTGTTTTGTTAAAATTGTTGTTTTCTAACAGGGTGCAGTTCTGCATTCTGCAGCTGGTGAGCAATGTCTTGCCTCTCTCTTTAAAGATTCAGGGGTGTTCTAAATTCACTTTGCATCATTTTTTGTCACCCAGTACACGTGGTCTTCATGTATGCCCTCTTTTCAGTCTCACTCTTACCCCTTTGTTGGATTTGCATGTATATGAAGAGGTTATTATCTCTTTCCAGGTGATGCTTCTGTTTAGGAATAGTATCCCATCTTTGCTGTCTGTGTGCTATCACTACCACCTAGTACAGTTTGTCCCTTTTCTTATACTATTGCCTTTCCTTGACTCTGATTGTCTTCTGGTGGTTCTTCTAATTTTAACTGTTGATTCAATGTATTTGGAAAAATATTCTTGTCCCTCTTCCTTTTTAGGAGCCTCAGGAGAGAGGTTTCTGGTCTCCTTGTTTTCTTTTCTTAGGGCAATATTTCAAAGCAGGAGCTGACTTGCCTTCCTAGGGTAGGAAAGTCTGCAGATCTGTCTCTTGTCTAGATGAAAATCATAGTTATCTGTCATCAATCTCCTCACACTTGGAAATTAGCTCAGTGTTGTTGAGTGAAGGGTTATGAGTTTTTTCTTTATTGTTCAGGACAGTGTTGATGTTTTGTTTTGTTACTTTGTCCTGCATCCTGGCCTTCCTTGGACTTGGTTCCTCTGTGGAGCCTCACGCTCGTCTGTCTCTTCCAGGCGCTTTTTGAGGTGTGAACTTTTCATGCAGCATCAGAGCCCAAGTTCCCCCCTCATTACCAGTAGCACAGCTTATCTTCCCTTCTGATGTTCTGTCACATCCTAAATGCAAACTCTGCAGAGGGGAAGGAACCTCTACCAATCTCTATCATCAGAAAGATAATCATTACCACAAATTCATCTTGGTTTGCCTTCTCCACCATTATTACATAGTGAGTTTGCTTTCAGAGCCCTGCACTTTTTGTTTCTAGCACACCTTTGAAGTTGTTAGTGACCAGTGCTGAGGGATACACTTGGAGCAGGTGCTGTGTGTGGAGCTGCAGTGAGAGCTGCAGGTTGTGCGCTGTGTGGGAGAAATGTTGGGAGCCCCAGACAAGAAAGGGACTGTGATAGTGCTGACCCTTTGCACAGCAGAGGGCACAGGGACCTGTGGCACTAGCCAGGGGACTGGACACTAGGACACAGCAGGAGCCAAGGACTCTGTAGGAAGACCCCAGACTATGGGCAGCACAGACTGAGGGTATGAAAGGACAGGAATTCCTTTGTTCAGGCTCCCTCTCCAGAGGCTGGTTTTGTGTTATGCACCATGATTAAATTACTTAAAGGAACCAGATTGGAGACTGCACTGTGGGAAAACAGGCTTAATGTGGTAAGGAAACCTAGTTTGATGGTGTGAGTGTGGGGTGTGCAGAGAGTCAAGTGCACCCACTGAGTCGCTGGAGCCACCCACTGTGTAGGGGTTTCAGTCCCAGCAGTGACAGTGTCTGGTAGTAGGAGTGTGACTGCCAGAGTGACTCCTGGGTAGTCAGACAGGAAAGTTCCTGTGACACCAGTAAGATGTCAGTGTGGGGAACCAGCCTTCACCATTTCCACGTTTGCTGGGACATTGGTTCTGACAGGCAGCTTGCCTTGGTGGAGAAGAGTGATAAACAGCTACCAAGAAGAATTAGTGCTCTTGAAAACTTTGCTGCTTAAAGAAGCAATCGTGGCATAGTTGTTAAAGACAAGCAGCTTGGTAAGACTAAGTGGTGTCTATTCCAGTTAAAAATGGCAGAAGTATTTGCTTTAGGTTACCTTATTTAGCCTGAGGAAAGGTTACAGTCCTTTTGTTCTTAATCTGGAGGGGGCATGCATGTTCCTTTCTCTCTCTTTTGTGATGGAACAAGCTCTTGAAACTTTGTGGTGGGTTGATTCAGGCAGCACTGAGAACTACAGGCTCTAGGTTAACTTATTTTTAAAGCTTGCTGCTCACCTGTGGTGGAGTTTATGCAACTGGATAGTAAGAGGAAGACAGGAATTTATGATCAGGGTTAAAGGAAGATGGGACTATCTGCTCTGGTTTAAATAAGCTTGAACTGTTGAGGACATGCACCTTTAGCTAATCAGCTATGTACAGAAAGCAGCATAGAAAAGTTTGACATGGTGTTTCTGCCCTGAGCAGTGATACCATTCCATACTGTCATCATTACTTGGACTCTGTGGGCTCTCTGTAGGCACAGAGGTTGTCATTTTGTATGGTTGGTTTTTTTTTTCCTTGCTGGCTGAAACATCCTTTTGCCTACCAGTTAACGATAACTGTTTGTTTGTTTGTTTTTCCTGTAACATGTAGCTCTTGCTTAAACTGCATTCACTTGCAAAGTTTGATTTTTTGTCTGATCTGTGTACTGAGACATAAGACTACAGAAATACTAAATATTGTTAAAAGTGCTGGGTGACTACTACTCACTGAAGAGAGGCAAGATGATACTTTGTTAGCATCCTGCTGAAGCACACTTTCTCCTTCTGAGTTTTTGTACTGCTGCATATTTGGGCATTCTTGTTTTTGTATGCTGGGGTGTAAAAGAGGGGGGAGTGCATCCAGTATCGGCTACCAATTCCAAAGGACTTCAGTGGTTTTTATGCCTGTAAGTCAGAGTGTACTTTAACCATTGCCATAGTAAAATGCTCCTAGAGCAACTGATGTTACAGAGTTATTTATTTTCATAGAATTAACACTTTTACAGCCTCACAGTTAACTTGCAAGTCCTTGTGATTACTTCTCATTGGAGCAGCACTTTAAGTGATTGTCATGTGACATAACAGAACAGCTTGAAGTACCACTTGCTTGTGGGGAAATAACCTGATAGTGAATTCAGTTGTTTTCTCCAGATTTTTCTGGAGAAAAAACAACTGTGGGATTTTTCTTACGTCTTGTGTAAGGTCTAGATGTATTTGCACAGCTAGTAAGGCTGAACATCCCAGAATTTGCACAGCTAACCATCTTCTCTGAAAGCCCTGAAATGCAGGTAATTCAATACATGTTTTTAAGAAAGAAAATGTGGTTAACAGCAGCCTTTTATGATCTCTCGCATCTGCACACCGCAGAAAAAGTCCCTGCCGAAACAAGTCTCAAAGGGCAATTAAAAGCTTTTGATCTTTGAAAGCTAATGTTCTGATTTTGATTGGGAAACTTAAATTTAGTTGTGGTAGGTAGGTTTTTTATTGGCATAGAATATCATGTGAGGAAATTTAAACCTAACCCCTCCCAATTGCTAGAGAAACAATAGAATACCAGTAGTGCTTCTTGTTAAATAGAGAGGTTTATTTCATCACTTCTGTTGCTCTTCTGTTACTCCTTTAAATTTGATGCTGAATGAATCAGACTCAGTCTTGCTGCTGTCACATTTCAGGCATGATCTCAGTATTTTCTGGGCAGAATGTCGAGCTTGGCCTCGACATTTTTTGGGAAATTGGAGTAGTGTGATGGATCATATGAGCTTATTATCTACTTGTTTACCCCTACTCCCCATTTAATTTCTTAGAGGTACATCTGTTTGATACAAAAACTGATGCCAAGTAATTACAAGTGTATTGTTAAATGAAAGATAGGAATAATGAAATCTAAATTCTATCCTAAGATCTGTTGTAGGTTTTCTGCAGAACTGTGCATATATCCTTTAGTCATTTGTTTTTGTGGAGACAAAAATAATATTTTCCTCAGGGTGGTGTTATAGCAACATGCCATAGAATCATAGAACATGCTGAGTTGGAAGGGACCCATCAGGATCATCAAGTTCAACTCCTGGCCCAGCACAGGACATCCCAAGAATCCCACCCCGTGCCTGAGAGCATTGTCCAAACACTTCTTGAGCTCTGTCAGGTTTGGTGCTGTGACCACTTCCCTGGGGAGCCTGTTCCAGTGCCCAGGCACCTCTGGGTGAAAAATCTTTTTCTATTATCCAACCTAAAGCTGCTCTAACACAACATCAAACCATTCCCTTGGGTCCTGGCACTGGTCACTGTTGTTTTTGTGGGTGTTTTTAGGTAATGGAGGAATGATGAGTCTGACTCCATGTTCTTAGAAGGCTAATTTATTATTTGATACTACTATATTATATTAAAGAATACTATACTAAACTAAAGAATACAGAAAAGATACTTATTGAAATGTTAAAAGATATTAATGAAAAATGTGTGACTCTTTCTAGAGTCCTGACACAGATTTGTACCCATTGGTCAATGAGTTAAAACAACTCACACCAGAATCCAATTAGGTAATTACCTTTAGGTAAACAATCTTCCATGATACATTCATTCCACTTGTGCACACAGGAGAAGCAAATGAGATAATAATTGTTTTCCTTTTTTTCTCTGGGGCTTCTTGCTGCCTTTTCAGCTTCCTAGGATAAAACTCCTGGGGAAAGAATCATACCCAGAGAATGTAGATACCACAGGTCACCAGAGAGAAGAGACCTGTACCTGCCTCTTCTCTCCCCTTCAGGAGAAAATTGCAGACTGCAATGAAGTCTCCCCTCAGTCTCCTCTTCTCCAGGCTGAGCAGACCAAGTGACCTCAGCTGCTCCTCACACAGCTTCCCCACCAGGCCCTTCACCATCCTCATGGCTCTCCTTTGGACACTCTCTAACAGCTTTACATCATTTTTATATTGTGGCACCCCAAGCTGCCCCCAGCACTGGAGGTGAGGCTGCCCCAGCTCAGAGCAGAGCGGGACAATCCCCTCCCTTGCCTGGCTGGTGATGCTGTCCCTGATGCCCCCAGGACAGGGTTGGCCCTCCTGGCTGCCAGGGCCCTGCTGACTCAGATCCAACTTCCCACAGACCAGGGCCTCAGGGCCCTTTCCACAGCACTGCTCTCCAGCCTCTCATTTCCTAATCTATACACACAACCAGGGTTGCCCTGTCCCGGCTGCAGAATCTGGCACTTGCCCTTGTTAGACTTCACATAGTTAGTGTCCTTCAAAGGTATTAAAAACAAAATGTTTTTATCTTTGCTGCTTCTTTAAGGAAGCAGTGTGAGTAGTTCTAGCTTGGATAAGAGCAGCATAAAATCTCCATTTGACCTTCTTGCTGGGGAATGCTTGTCTTTCAAGGTGCACCCAGTTCAGTAATCTAAACTATTCCTTCCTCCTTATTTATTTCTGCTTCCTTTTTCTATTTAAACATGTACTAGTTTGGAGCTGTGTTCACTCTGCACTGTTAATGGCCTACAGCCTGTTTCCCTTCCACCACACTACGTGTGCTGACATCCTGGGGGATGTATTTTTGGTGTGTACTCAAGCAGCTGCACTGCTGCTGACACAAGCAAGTGGGGAAGCTTTATTGAAATGCCCAGTCCCCCAAATATAGAATCCAGCCATGAAGGGTGCAGGATTAAAGTAAGCCTGTTCACCTCGGCTCACTTCCTGCACATGTTGTTGCAAGGAAGAAGCAAATGGTTGTTTAATAGGGAATGGTTTAGAAGATTATATTTAATTAAGGTTCTTCCATGGCTAAGTGCTGAAATGCAGCCACCTACAGGGAATGTGTCAGTTGCTTCAACTAATGCTGTAAGATACTTAAAAGAAGATACTCTGTTGTATGCATATTGTGTTATTTATGATGGGGACCATGATGGATTAACTGATCTCCAATTCAACAAAGTCAGGTTTTCCAGTGAGGATATAATGGGTGAATGATGGGCATTGGATAGTAGTCAGGGTTCCTTGCCACAGTAGTTTTTCTGTCTAAATTAAAAGAAGCTATCCATTTTAGTGCTCTGAGAGGGATGGTTTTCCCATTGTCTTTGACTTGCCTCAGTAATATTCAGCATTTAATTTGAAGTTACCATAGGAGTTTCTGATCTTTTGGCTAGGACTGATCCAGTTTAAATCTTGAAAATGCTAGATACCAAATATACCAAATCTCATGGAAAACTGAAGGAGGGGAGGTCAAACCTGATCAATGAGCAGTTCCTTGAGTAATCACTAATTACTTGCTGCTTCAGTGAAAAAGCATTTTTGAGCACTTGTATTGCAGTGGGACTGTCAATCTGCCTTTACAAATAACCCTCAATTTCTAATGTAGCATAAGCACTGTAATCATCAGGTAGTTTAAATGAGTATAGGGGTGGGGGATTAAAACTATTCAAGGGAATTTAAGTTGTCATATAATTAGTGGCAGGTGTCCTTTACTTGTGCCATCTTGTGGCAGATGGCTTAGGTGTTGTCAGAGGTTTCAGTGCAGAGCAAGAGAGCACTTGTCTTATTCTTTGCTTCCCAAAGCCAGCCTGAATGTGCACAGGCATGCTTTTCTTCTGTTCTGGCAAGGACCTTTGCAGCAGTGCGTAGGAAAGAAGATTAAACTGAAGACTGGCATTTTTACTGATTTACATGATACACTTATGAACATTGAGCTGCAAACAACTTTTTTGGTAATACCAAAGGTGTTTATTTGAGAGATGGAGAGTAGACTTCACCCTCATTGGTGTATTTTCCTTACCTTTTTGGTGCTGTTAATGAGCAATCTTTTTATACTCTACATGCTTGAATTCAGTATGGGTGCCTTCCTCTTCAAAACTAGTGCCTTGTTTTCATAATAATAAGGGATGAAGTGTAATAAAGAGGTTGAGTATGTTTGTCCCACAGTCTCTCTGGGTGACTGCATGGGTCCTGACTTTCTCCTATAAGCCCAAATTGTCTCTGCCTTCTGTTTCAGTGCAGTGAGCATTAATCCAAGTCTGCCTCAATGCCACTGGTGTTATCTTGCTGGCAACATACTTCTATTGCCAGTGAAGTTTGTGCATGCACATGTTAAACTGAAGTTTACAGGAAAAGCACTTTCTTTGTGCTCTGCTTTTGAATTCCTCCTCTGAGTGCATCACCTGCATTAGTAGATCTCTGTAAAGTAGACATGGAGTGAGTCACATGCTTCATGTGAACATAAAGAAGTATCAAAAGAAACATCTGTCTTGTGGGGCTAAATTCACAGAAGCAACTGGACCTGAATGTAAGCATTTGGAAGTAGTTTTGTGTTCTCTGAGGAATCAAGTCTTGTAATAGCCTACCAGTCACTTGACAGTGCTTATTTGCAGTCTTTTAAGATGACAGAGGAATATCAAATAGTGTTTGTTCAAGTCTGCTAATATTGCTGGCTTTTCTTTATTTGTGAGATGTTTTGCTGGTGATCAAATATTGACAGGTATTGAAGGTATGTCTTTTGGATGGCATCTTGCTGCAAATCCCAGTTACTGACTTGCTGTAGTATCTCTCCATTTATTTTCATAACATGTTGCAGATATCAGTAGAGTTAAAACCCATTTCTGATGTGTATAAATCAAACCTGGTGTGGATTTATACCTGGGAAGGGTTTAAGCAGAAATTAAAAATGAGCATGGAGTATAATGTGTGCATGGTGTGACAGGAAAGTATCATCAGTAACCCTCAGCCTCACAGCTATGTACCAGCCTGATCAAAATAATTCTCTGCACATATGTAAAGCTTTAAGCAGCAATCCATTGAAAGTATCCTGAGAAGATCCCATGATTCCCACAAAAGACACGCCAAAGCTTTGGTGGTGAAGAGTTCATGCCTCATCCTTGGTGATAGATCCCTTTTGCCATGAGGCTGACATTACTGGCATTGTTCATGAGGGCAATGAACACATAAGTGTCCTGTATTTCTTCCTCAAAACCTCCTTGGCCAAGCTGATTGCCTGCTCTTACTGATTATACTTTCTGATACAGAGCTGTGTGATCAGTAATGATCTGTTCTGTAATGTACACAATTCTCTGGAGTGCTTTCAGGTAAAGGTGGTTTTGTGAAGGATGTCCTTGACTTGCTTTCTTAGTACAGTGTGAAGTGCTTGCTCAGTAGGACTTGTCCTTTCATTTATTTTTCCCTGATTCTTTTTTGGGGAATATTAAATATTTAGATACCAACATTTTTGCAAGTAGCTGCTAAAACAGATTGATTTTCCTTACTCAGTCCCCTTCAGAGTGAAACACGAGTCCGTTTTTTTATATTCAGCCCAGATGGTGTGCTGCTTAAAGTGAGCAATGTGTTGCAGTGAAAATGGACTATTTTCCCCTTCTTTCCTTCCTCCTTTACTTAACTGAACACATCCGTGTAGCTCCTATTTGGGTTGAATTCAAAATTAATCAAAGAGGCTGCAGGGTAAATATATCAACTTTGGAATGCCAGCTCTGCCAGATTGAAGGATTTCTGCCCCTGCCAACAGGCAGTGCAGCAAGTTGGCTGCACAAAATCGGACATCTTTACAGACCTTGTTAGAAAAATGGACATGATGATGTGGTTTGGTCCTTTCCATGTCTGTTCTGGGTGTGTCTGACACTGCTCCTCCTTGTGCGTGTGCAGTCCTGCATTGGGCTGTGTGCTGACTGGGCAGGAGCATCACATTCCTGAGGGCTGGGAGCTGGGGACCGCACTGAGGATTTCTTTGAGAGTTTTTTTTCAATCCATTAAGGGGAGACTTGCAAAGTGTGAGGGAAGCAGAAGGAGTAATACCATTTAAACCAGTTCCACATGTGCCATTGTTTTGACAGTTTTTTTTATCCACCAGTGGATTTTTTGGGCATGGAGTAATGCACGAAACAAGTTTCTAGAGGCGTTGGCTGTGACTCTCAATTGCTCTCTGTAACATGCAACTCTCCTAGGAGCTGATGAAGGTCGTATTTTAAGAGAAGTATTGGTTGCTTTGAAACTGCATCGAGTCAGAGTTCCCATGTGCCCACTCTGCAGCAAAGCTTGGTTAGGGCTGTCTGCAAGTATCTTGATCTGTCACTATCTTTTGTTTGTTCAGTGAAAGGGTTAGCAGTACATCCTTGCTTTAAAAGAATATTGAGGATAAGGTTATTATATGACAAAGGAAATCCTGTAAACAACTTACTGGGTACGAAATTTAATACCCCTTCCTGGAATGTTGCTTCAGTCTAATAGGGTAGAAGTATGGCATTTATTTAAAGGAGTTGTTTAAAGGAACAGGGACTTGATAATGCTTTTTTAGGGAAGTTGTTTTTTGTTCATGCTTTTTGCTTTTTGAAACTCTAAAAATTTCTAAAATTAGTTAGCTTGGTCAAAATTTTTTCATTAAAGGAGTGTAGAGATCATGGCTGAAACTTTTCAGCAGGATAACAGCAGTAGATCTGACAGGAGCTGATGTTTGGTTATTCTGCACAGAAGGTGTTACAGTGCTTGAAATGCATCCATTTATATTTTCTCTTGGGAACACCAGGATGGTTTGTGGGGCAAAGGCAGTTCTGTAGCTGGGGCAGATGGTTGTGAGACCTGCTATTGGTTCTTAGCTAGCAACTTGCCCAAGTCAAGAAGAAATCTCACTTAAATATTCACAGAAGGGCTTCTTATTTTAAATAGGTGCTGCTTCCATGTAGAAGGGGAGCAGGTTGGATGAGAGATATGTGAGATTAGATAAGAAGGTAGTGCAGAGCAGTGGAGGGAGATGCCATGAGGTTGCCTCCTTTTTGACGTTGCTGCCTAAATGTACTGCCTTAGTTGATAAGGTTTTGACAGAGCAAAGGCCTTGGTAATTTCTAGTTCTCATGTCAAGCTTGAATAAGCTCTGTTTTATATCAGAGATTTATTCTTAGCCAGGCCATTTCTGTTTTGTAATATCTGAGAACTTGTAAATTCTAGTGAAAGTTAAGAAAATTACCAGGAGTCTCCCAGTAGTACCATTCTGACCTGCTTTTAGGGGGGGACTGTGGAGAAGGGAATTAGTTAGATTCTACTGTTGAAGCTCTTACATGCCTTATAACTAGCTTGAGTACATTGAGTGAACTTCTGCATCGCAAAGAATACCGAGGTATCTCTTTCCTATCTTGATTTGACAATGGCATCCTGTAATTTTGTATTACTGTGATAGATTTTCTCTGGTTGCAGGCAGAGGTTGTGTTCGTGTGCTGGGAGTGGTTTGCTAATAAAAGGGTGTGTAAATGCTGAGAGCTTCACCCTGCAGCTCTTGGAGTGTGGCGATTTTCCTTTGGTCCTTACTTAGCAGGTACATGTCAGTGATACAAAGGCTGAGCTGAATGTGTTCGGTTACTGTCGTAAGGGGAGAAAAACGCCATGACCAACATCACAGGCCTCGCTGGTCCTACACAAGTGCAGAACTCAGTTAACAGGGATGCTGTAAGGCTGCACTAGCCTGGGGGTGCCGACTGCCAGCACGGTATCTGTTCAGCGTTTCATGGCAGGAGTAGCCAGGGACCAACTGTTGCCACTGCTGATTTAAAGTCAGGGACTCAGGCATAAGGCAAAGTTGGATGTAGCATTTCCCCAGGAGCTGCTGGGAGCAGTGAGGGCCTTGCCTGACTGGGCTGGAGATGAGTCTGTTCCAGCGTGCTGTAGGCTGTAACAGAAACCTGCTGTTTCTCCATGGGAAGAGCAGTGATCCAGGGAATGAAACTGAGGTTTGAATGACACTGCTAAAAGATGTCTAATTGCCAGCTGCATGCCTGGGCATGCTTTTTGGTGGCTGTCACTGTCTTTCTTTAAGGTGCTACAGCATGAGGGTTACAGGTGGCTCTGGAGACCTTATTTCCACCTTTTTTTTCTGAACTACATTGTCTTTTAATAGCTCAGGATAAATTTCCATTAAGGCATCTGCTCTGTGCTGGCAGATTCTTGAAACATCCCTAGGAAAGTCAGCCATTTGCAAGAAGTAAGTAAGGAAATACATTGTTTGAGACAGACATAGGCTTAAAGAGACTGCCTCCCTGAAGGGTTACTCTCATGTCTTTTGAAATAGTGATCTGAAACTTAGCAAGTTTTGCCTGTGTCATGGATGGAGCATTTTGATATGTTGTGGGGGAGGGAGGGAACTGTCTACATTTGGCTGATTCTGACTAGAAAAGTCTCATGCACTAATGATGCCATAAAACTTATTATTTTGGTAGATGAGTTCTCCAGAGGTGCCCGTACAAATTTGATTCCTCCCTGGGGCTTCAGGAATGAGCTAGGAAAAAGGTCTTACCTGAAACTTCTTATGCTGGCAGTTGTGATCTGCTCTGTGCAGCGCTGAAGAATGGGGCACTCACCATGTTGTGTTCATAATAGTTTTCCTTGCCCTTGGTGTTCACACCTTCCTGGGAATGGAAGGAGTTGGACTCCAAGAGCAACAACTCCAGGAAGCAAAGTGGCGTAGGGATGGGCAGTGGAGGGAACCAACTACTGCCATTTCTCTAGAGTTCCAAAAATAATATGGTTATCCTCAAAACAGGTAAATGATAGGTAAGTGGTTAAGCTTAGTGTCAGCTTGGTTTGTTCTTCCTGGTTCTGACCCATGAAGGTATGCATATTGGCAGGGGGGACATGTTTTTGTGGCATCCTTACCTGGGAAGATTTGTATTTCTAGGGTTTTTACCTACTCAAGTATATGTTGCCTGGGACTAGTCTGGAATGTGACAGGAAGACAAGGGGAAGGATATTTTTTTCAATTTCTGCTTTGTCTTGCAGCTCCCCCCTATCTCTGTGACATTTTGACGCTTATTAAAGCCATTGAGTGTCATTATCCTTCCTTCACTGAAGTTTGTTCATGTTTCTGTGATATGTGCATTCCAAAAAAAATGCACAAAGTGAGGAAAATGTTGGATTCAAATGGCTGACTAGTGCTGTGTCTAACCTTGACAGCAGATCTCTAAGTTTCTTTCTCTCACTGTTCTCTTATCTCCAGTACCCTGTTACTGTGCCCCCTCCACCTAGCAGACTCAGTGTGCCAGCTGCATTACTAGCCTGTGGACAGGTGTATGCCAGGGGACTCTATTGACACCAAGGAGCTCAATTCGATCAGAAACACTATATTTAAAACTTAATTGAAAATCTAGCATGAATTAGTGTGTTACCTTGTGCTTACCATAGCCCTTGGCTAATAACAGCAACAACAAAATATTTTGCAAGCTAAGTACTAATCTGCCAAAAGCATGGGAGGATAGAGCTGAGTTCATGTAGCCTCGTCTTTTTTACTTCTGTTTAGACTGACCCTGTGAAGAAGAGAGAATTTTTTTCAAACAAACATTGCTTTGACCAGCATGGAGGCTGCATGTGTGTTCCTAGAAAGAAAATAACAAGAGGAAATCAGCAAAATAGTGTGTGAGAATGGAGAACAGAAAAATGAGAATTTAAGAAAAAGAAAGTGCTACCAAGTACCAGGTGCAGGATCCTGATAGGATAATGACAAAATAACCAGGATCAAGGTCCATTTGTTTCATCTGCATTCAGCCACGGATGAACAGCTTGCTCAGTGACAGCTTTTGCTGCCTTTGTTAAATCCTCAGTGAACTTACCTCTCTCTCATTTGTCGCAGACAGCCAACTGTTGCCTGGGAATAACTTCACGAATGAATGCAACATTCCTGGAAACTTCATGTGCAGTAATGGACGCTGTATCCCAGGGGCCTGGCAGTGTGACGGGCTGCCAGACTGCTTTGATGACAGTGATGAGAAGGAATGCCGTAAGTGACCATTGCTGTGACCTTAGCATGCTTTTTGTCACAGGGCTTGGCTAACTGGTGTTACTGCTGTGTTCTGTGTTAGAGAAGGAACAAAGCTGCTGCCGCTTTTCTCATTTAGATCTTGTGGAAAAAGCATGCAGGCTTTAATGTTTCAGGTCTTTAATGTTCTTCAATGTCCAGCTTTAATACAGCACTTGGGGAGGTACCTGAGCTGATGGATAAATTGAGATGGACTTGACTTATAATTCTTCCATGATGCTCTGTGATTTTTAGGGATCCTGCATGTACTTCTTCAGCACACTGATGCAGTGCTGTAAGCTGACCTTCGCTACCATCAAACATAGTTCCTTCCATTTCAAAATTGTTGACTGTAGCCTGTGATTTTTGTTCTCTCCAATCAAAAGGCAATTCTTAACTCTATGAACTTTAACAATAGCTTTTTGAAAAATAGGCTAAATTAATTTGCTAAGTGATGTTTTTAAGTTTTAATCCTTCCTAAAGAACTTCTAGTTCTAGAAAGTGGAAAAAGTCTGATCTGGTTCTCGTCTGTGATTTATTCTTTTTCTTAGCATTAAGTAAGATTTAGTTAATGTTACTCAGCCACAACATGAAACTTTCTAGCCTACATGTGTTAACCAGACAGCAAAATTATGCTGTAGCATAATGCTGTGATTTGAAATCCACTTGAGAGTGAAAAAAATCAAATTTCATGTGATTCTAGAGCAACTGAGAAATTTCTGAGACATTACTGGTTTTCATGTAGCAAATGTGGTTTCTCTTTGTGTGCTTTACAGAGGTTTTCATTACACTTAAACTGAATTTATAAGAAGCTTACCTTTCCCAGGACATTTCCAAACAGCATTAGCTTTGCTGATAGAGCAGAAGGAAAAAAGAACAGCTTCTTTCAAATTACCTGACTAGAAATACTTGAATTGTTAAATGCTCGTGCTTTTTTGAACTTCATTCCTCTTCTTTAACCCCAGTAATCCATCCCTTTTAAATAATGGGGCTTTAATACCTGTGCTGTGTAAATCTCCATTCACAGTTTTGCTTTAAGCATGTGAGCTTTGCTCACTTTTTAAGAATTAAAACTATCTGTATAAAGTATCTTATGCTTTGCAATCTTTGTAATGCATCAGACTTGTATTTCAACATTGAAGACAGGTTAGCTTAATTTTTTTTCACACTTAAATGTTAAGGATTAACATTAAATGGTAGGCCTGTTGCAAGGATTGATCAGTGTCATACATATTTGTTTAAACCCTAACAGAAACTATATCAGTGGGAGCTTTGGCAAGAATAAAAATATCTAAAGTTCAACCTGTACCTTTCAGTGAGATGTTCCTGATGACAACAGCTGTGTGACTCAGGTTCCTCATTACTTGGCTCCTGAATAAACTGCTGGCACGACTTTTGGTGTGCTGCTTCTACTTTTTAAAACAAGCTGAATGACAGTACTTCTTTATATTTACAGGATACATGCCTGGAGTTTTTGTATCTCTAAGAATGTTGTCGTTGTCTGCCTTGCATAAATTTTTTCATTTGATACAATTAGATGATGTTTATGAAGATTTTCTTAATGAAGGCTGGACTGGGTATTTATGCAGGAATCAGTAAAAAGAAAATATGCTTTGTGACTCTCTGTTCAAAAATTTCCTTACCAAAATCAGTTGGATCTGGTGAATTGCAGACAGTAATAAACATAGTAACTGACAATAAAATATAAATAGCTGTAAAATGGCAGTTCATAAAAGCTGTTCTTGTCACCACAGACTCAAATAAACCTCAATGATGTAGGCTATGCTGCAGCTATGAATTTTAAGTTGCTGCAGAACTGTCCTTCCTGGGTTTTTTTCAAATACTTTTATCTGACTTGATTGGCTGACAGTTTCCTGGATGAGCATCCTTTTGATCCTGCACAAATTGATGGAGATAATTAGACTGTTCTTTCCTCTTGCCATACATCTATCTGCTATTGGATCACCCTCACAAATGTAAAACTAGCATACAAAAGAGACTTGCAGGGAGAGCAATCGATGTGAATCCTATGCTGGCCTGCTGTTAACAGGTCAGATAAGCCAAAACCGAATGGAGATAGTGCTCATTTGAATCTCCACGTTTGTAGTGTTTCCAACCAGTCTTTTACATTATAAAGTAATCAGAAGTTGGATGGGCTTATACAGACCAAATGTGGTGTCAGATTTGTTCCTAGCTCAGAGATAAGGCACTGAAAAGCAGCCTTAGAGGTATAATTTTTTTTTTTCATTTTAGTCTACAGTTTGTTACTTTCCTTCTATCAGAACAGGGCTCTACTTCCTAAAACTTACCTTGCAGTGAAATTAGAGTTCTTTGTTTTCTGCTGTGATTTTGCTTTGCAGTAGCTGAGCTGTTGATGGTGAGCACAAAGCCATAGGAGTTGCATTAGCAGCATGAGATGGCTGGGTTCCCAGTGTGTTACTACTCTCAGCTGTACTTTAAGCTGCTTTGTTTGTGATTCCTCATCAAGTAACTATTTCACATTGAAAAATGTTAACCTTGCTTAAAAATGTCTGTGTGTGAGGAGGAGCTTGGTTACAGGGTTCGTTTGTTGTGAACATGAATATACTGTGTTGTGGCATGACCATGAGGGAGTAGTCATGCACACGTGTGTGGTTATGTGGAAAGCCTTCTGATTTGTCTTGCAGTTAAATGTGGATGTCCAACAATATTTTATCAATTCCATTGCTCTAGCATCTCATCCTGTCTGTTCCCCTTTAAACAGCAAAACTTTGAACTCTGGGTCTGGTTCTGGATTTTTGTGGCCAGCAAGTGGAAAAGTGATAGTCTGGGTGTGAGGAGGAAATCAGATGCAAAGCAGAATTACCTGCACATTTCCCATTCATGTCTTATCTCTTCCCTCTTCCTTTTGTCCCTTTTCTGTCTCTTCTTCTGCAGGACCATCTCTGTTAACCATGTCACTTTGCTTATGGCCTTTCCTTTATCTCCCAGACTTGTCAGAACCCACACACCCATATTCCATCTGTCATCTTCCGTGCCTCCTCTGTGCCCTTACCTGTCACCGTAACACGTCCCATGCCAGCTGACTTTGTGCTGTTTGATGCACAGAACATTTCTCATACTCTTGCCTTCTCTAATGGTGATGTGATGACTGAAAAATGTTACCTGGTTTTATCTGGGGAGGAGGGTTGAGGAAAGGCATGGAAGGGAGGGAGTAAGCTGTGACAGTGACTTCTCATTGTTGTACATAAGAACTACTACTTGAAGAACAACCTTGCTTTGTTTTTTCCTCCAAGCAACTAATTGAGCTTGAAAAAGATTAATTTACCATATCAATGTGAATGTTTTGTGAGTACTTCCAGTTCTCTGTAGTTTGAGTAAACTGCTGTCATCAGTGTATCTCCCAGTGGACAAGTGTTTTGTAGTTCATCCCCATCTTCTGGTTCTCATTGGTTGGATTGCTGCTCAGCCTGTTGTCCAGTATCTGTCACGCACATTTCTTTGAAGTGTTGCTATTACTACTGCTTTTCACCTGTGTAGATGATTTATAAAGGAAGCTGAGGCTCTTCTTCACAAATGCAGAATCTTTACCAGCAGGACTTTCCTGTGAAGTTTGGAGGGATTGATTGCATAGATCCTAAATCCTCCTCTGGTTGCATACCAGGCATTATAGATACCTGTTGTTAGTGCTTGCCCTGGTCAGGTTGGTAGCTGCATGCTGTCAGCACTCAGTCCTTTCTGTTATCAGATATGGAAGATACAAAATTTTGCAAAATAAAGAGCCTGAATGGAAGGAGCCTAGAAATGTGTGCTTGCATGTTTTGAAACATTTTGAGGTAAATGGATTATCTCTAGTGCTGACTTTTATACCTACCTTCTGACCTATTCCTTTGGAGCCAAGACCTGTGTCTCGCTCTTGGAAGGATTCTCATCTTGAGATTTAAGAGTGCACTAATATTCTTAGTTAAGTTCATAATTTACTCTGTCAACTCTCTTTCCTCTTTCCTTTGCTCTTTGTACATCTTTGTATTAGATTATTACAGAGAGAACATTGTGAACACAGAATGGCTTTTGTCACTAATGAGCAGCAGCTAGTGGGGAGATGGCATGTGCTGCCTTTGTCAGCTAACGAGCAGCAGATGGTGGGGATTCAGAGCATGGCACATCATCCTCGCTAAGTGCCTGGCATGACAGCAGCCAGAATTAGAGACATACCAAATACTCAGGAGTCTAGATTTTCCTTTGTTGCTCTTCTGAGAGATGCCAAATTTGTATGTTTAGCTATGAGCAAATAGTGGCACACAGTGAGTCAGTGACTATCTGTGTTAATCCAAGGGCTAAAGAGTGTAGGCTGTGGGCTGGAAGAAAACTGTGTGCAAGGATAGCCTTGGGGCAGTGTGTTCTCACGTTCGAAACCTCCGTATCACTTGTTTCTGTTTCCACTTGGCACTGTTGCTCATTCAACACAAACATAAAGGTAAAGCAGGTTTTTGAGTCAATGCTAAAAGCTGAAACTGGGTTGTATAGATGTCTGAACAATGGGGCATCATCCACACTTGTAAGGATGTGCTGCCAACACACTCCTGGGCTGGCTAGCAAGAGCTGGTCTGTAGGAACATCCGGAACTGTGGCAATAAAAAGCTCATTTCATCACCAGCAATCCATCGTTATCAAACCTTGGTCTCTGATCGTCCTTCAGACAGTCTCCTCCATGGGGGAGAATGTCTTTATTAAATGAAGTGCTGCATGAAAATGGTCCATTATAATTAGGATTCCCCAGACAGGTATTGAAGGCACCTGCCAAGCAGGCTTCCGCTAAAGGTCAGTTCTGTCTCTTTGCCTGAGACACGTGTGCTAGCAGGGAAGCCAGTGCAATCAGAACTGAAGGTTTTGTAATACCTGCAGTTGTGGGTTGTACTCAGCATGGTGTGGTGAGCCAGGCTTTTCTGCAGTTTCACAGCAGCAGGCTAACTCTCAAGGTCCTGAACATTGTGACTTGTATTTGGGCAATCTGAGAAAGCAGTTTAATCCAAGTGTCCAATAGATCCAGTAAGAACATAACCATTTCTGTGTCAGGAAGTTGAAGCCCTTGGCACCCATGCTGAAGCCAGGGTCTGATAAAAAACACTGTAGGAACTCCTACCCCTGTTAGGCTGCATGCCATAGTGCAAGGGTGAAGGTGTGAGGTGGGAATGTGTTCTGGTTATGGTTGTGACCGTGCTTTTGTTGCTGGTTTTGCAAGCATTTTTAACTGTGTTGCTCAGGTAAGTAGAATAACATTTGAGATAGTCCTGTAATTACTTGTTCATTAATATGTTAGCATATTAATCTTTGATTTCATCTTCTCTTGTGTGTCTCTTAACTATGTTCTTGCTTTTACCCTGTAGAGTTGGAACTGTGTGTTTATGTATAATAAACATGACCTATTTTGTCACATTCCATTCTGTGTCTATCTTTTCTATGTTGAGTATGTTTGCATTTCCATTTAATCTATCTAAATGCACACAGAGTTTTGTATAAATGCTTTATAGTCTCAGAAGATTTTATAGATCTGGTGTCGTTGGGGTGTGGAAGATCTGGCACAAGTGAGCCTGCATCATTCAAAGTGTTTGTATCTGCACGCTTGCTCTAAATCTTCATTGTCTCTGCACTGGTGGGGACTTAAACTGGATTAGCACTATACTGTAGTTTGCAAGTGCAGCGCACAGTAACCATTCTTAAGTTTCCACGAGGTTTGCTGTACTTTATTTTTCTTGTCTTTTCCATCTCCAGTATGAAGGTTTTTACCAGACAAGTGTTTACTGCTCCCTCTGGTGTTCACTTGCAACAGGTGTTGGGGCTCCCTGCGCTGAGGAGCTGCGCGGCCGCGGGCTCATAATGATCAGCTACACACCGCCCTGGAGGAGAGAGTCTTGTCACAGGAATGCCAAATTAAACCCACGCTCTGCAATTAGTAGCCCGGGTTTCCTAGATCATGTGAAGAATATTTTACTGTGCTCTAAACCCTTTCATTTGGGAAACTGAAACTCTTGGAGAACAAAAGCAGATTAGCTAGGTTTTCTTCAGGTGAATTTTGACTGACTTAATTGCATTCATTTTCTACAAAAGAGGTATTTTTTTAACAACTGCATCTGAGGGATGGAAAGTCTTTAAAAAAGAAAAAGTCCCACTGGAACCAAAGTCATGTCTGAGGAAGTTGGTGTGTCATTGGAGAAGCTCTTGAGTACAAGAACTCCTACACTTGCTGGCACAGGCTGCAGTAGGAAGAAGGTGATTTGAGTGGAGGCTGCAGCAGCTTCAAAGCCATGTCATATGCTTGGAAGCCTCAAATGAGGACAATCAGACTGCCTGTTTGATGTAGGGTATATTTCAGGAGGTGGCCTTCAGATTTGTTGCTGTTTGCTGCTTTAAAAAAAAAAAAAGGTAAATCATCGAGTTTGCTCTCAGTCAAGAGGACGCTTTGAGTCTGCTCTACAGGAAATTCACAACTTGTTATACTAAGGCACATTAAGTGTGCTTTTCCCTTTGTAAGTCCCAAAATTCCAATAGAGGCAAAGGCAAAATTTAGTACTAAATGGTCATTACTAACAACTCAAATCATTCTGGCGACAGTCTGAATTTAGATGTGTGTCCTCACCTTGTTAAGGTTTGCTCTGAGAGCAGTCAAAATCATGACTTCCACACTGCTAAGAATAAGTAAGCAGCTTTAATAGCCACTTTTAAAGACAGAGAAAAAAATCTTGTAAAGACAATGAGTGCTACAATCTTTATAAGGTATTTAATAAGTGCTTATTATGACAGTACAGTTATTACAGCTGAAGACATTTTGCTTGGATTTAACCACTTAGCAGGGTCAGTCTAATGAATGGCTTTCATGTACAGGAACAAAGGGCACAAAGTAACTCTGGCTCCTATCCTTTTAAATACTAGGCTTTCAGTTCGACAAGCAGAGCTCAGTGCACTGAGGAAAGAGATGTGGTGTTTTGTTAAAAAGAAATGTCTGCCTCATTAAGAAGGGGATTGTCTAAACCAGTTGAGGTCTAGAAATACAGCAGTGGGCCAGGACTTGGGCAGGACTAATCCTACCTATCAGTAAAGATTACCGACTTTGAATTAATATTCAGTAGCCCCAGAAAATTATTCTTAAAGCATCAGTTAAAGCCAGGTGTAGACTAAGAGTAATTCTATAGAAGATGAGGAGCAGGGTGATATTTTGAAGAGATGCTTTCAGATTCCTGGGATTAAGATCCAGCATTGCATACCTGCAACAAGTTCTTGGACTGCCCCATCATGTATTAAGGGGAAGGCATCTCAGCTGCTGCAGTCTGTAGCTGCTAGCCATTTTTTAGCTTTGAGAAGTTACCATTGCTGATAAGTTGTATTCTGTCTTGCTAGTGAACAGCTTATAGGTAGTGTGAGCTAATAGCTGTGAAGTGGTCTTGTATCAAAGATCACTATATTTTGGAGAAGATAAGTATTCATTAGTTGCTTATTTGCAAGTAAGTGATTTAGTGACCTGGCAAGTGCCAGGTCAAAAAAAGTAAGTAAACCCAAAAAATCTTAAAGGGGAACTTCAGCATCGAAATCACTTTTTCACATCTGAGGATTTTGTTACAACCTTATGATTGTAACACAATTCAAAAGTATTACAGCTGAACTTGTTGTCTTTAGGTCATCAAACCTCTGTCTGCTACTTTGGGAAGTGTGGAGTGGCTGTGATAAGGTTCAAAGTACTTACCAGAGGGTTAGGTGGCTGTGAACTTTGGTCATTGTCTATGTGTAGTTGTGGAGGTGATGACAAGCCTTTGCTGCAAATGGATGTCCCCCAAGACAGAGGAATGGTTGATACAAACAGTGGAGCTAGCTGTCAAATACTGACTGATTTGAAGTGCTCTGTGGTCCCCTATGAGCATGAAGGAGGGTGATACAGGCACAAGGAAAGAGGTAAATAATTAATACATTAATATAAAAGCAGTATGTTAAAATAACTAGTATAATTACAGCAGATGCAATACACCATCTCTGAGTAGTGCTAACATCTGTGTGAAAGGTGGAAGTGTGAGGCTTGTGAGGCATTTGTTTAAGAGTGTGTTTGACTTTCCTTGTAAACAGGACTAACAGTCTACCTTTGTGGTGGCCTGCTTTACACTACATCTCCATCTAGTGCATTTTAAATACTTAAAAAGGGAACAGGAGGAGTCACAGAATCTCAGTGTCATGGAATGATTGGAATTGGAAGGGCTTTCTGGAGGTTGTAGCCAAACCCCCCTGCTAAAGCAGGTTCACCTGGAGCCAATTGCACAGCATCATGTTCAGGTGGCTTTTTAATATCTCCAGAGGAGGAGACTCTAGAACTTCTCTGAGCAGCACTAGCTTTGGACAGAGTACTCCCAACACAGCCTCACTAGGGCAAGGTAGAGGGGCAGTGGCTTTTGTCCAGTGCTCAGGTACCTTGCCTGTTCTCTATCATCTTTCAGAGATGATAGAGAATGGCTTAGCAATAGCATATCTCCACACATGTCAGTGCATCCCATTGGGGCCCATGGATTTGTGGGTGTCAAGTTTGCCTGACCTCTAATTTGTTCTTCCTTAGCCAAGGGAAAGTCAACTTTTATCCAGACTTTCTCTCTTGCCTCCATGGTTTAGGATTCCCAAGGGCTGGCCTTAGCAAAGACTGAAGCAAAGAAGGCATTCAGTATCTCAGCCTTCTTTGTATTCTTTGTCACCAGGGCACCCACCTCATGCCCAAATGGGTGGACTCAAATTTTCCCTGGTCTTCCTTTTGCTACTGATCTACTTGAAGAAGCCCTTCTTGGTGTCCTTTACATCCAATGCCTGTTAATTCTAAATGGACCTTAGCTTTTCTTACTGCTTTCCCTGTCTACTCTGACAGTGTTCCTGTGTTCTTCCCAAATGGCTTGTCCCTTTTTCCACATTCCATACTATTTCTTTTTGTTTGAGGTCTGTCAGAAGCTCCTTGCTTATTCATGCAGGTCTTTTGCCCTCTTCACTTGATTTCTTACTCATATGGATGCTCCTGCCCCCTTTGGTGCATCCCTATGAATAAGAAATAAAACAATCTGGAGGTTGGAGTAAGCACTACTTGAGTATTAACCAATTCTCTTGGGCCCTCCTTCCTACCTTCTAGGGCCATAACTGATAGGATTCTCCTCCAGATTCCTTTGGCCTTGAGGATGCCAAAGTTGGCTCTCATGTAGTCCAGGCTGTAATTCCAGTTACTGCCTGGCTTCCTCCACTCAGGATCTTGAATTCCACCATCTCATGGTCA
>VZRH01005845.1:9216-31144 GCA_013397555.1 Urocynchramus pylzowi
TTTTTTTTTTTTTGGGAACAAAGGGAGAAAACAAGGGTTTTCTGAGGGATTAAGCAGCACAAGCTCTCCAGCATCGCTGGAGCTTCCAAATCCACCTGCAACGAACTTGGAAATTTAAATTTCTGCATGGAATGAGTTAAAATCCATAGTTTTATGGATGGAACAGCAGGACAAGGTGGTGGCCTTGAAGAACTGCCACTGCTCAGTGACAAACTTCCTGGGAAGCCTCTTCCCAGTGGAAAAACATCTCATCCATCGATGATGCAGAGAGATAAAATCAATTTACTTCTTTTTTTTTAAATAAAGGAGGGTGAAGATGGGTGAGAAATTATTTTTTTGTGTTGTGACATGGAGGGACCAAGGTGATTGTCCTGATGTCCCACTCCAAACCTCGTCCCTATTCCTGAAGGAAAAGTTGTTTTCCTGCAGTGCTGGAGCTGCCAAGATTCATCACACGGAGCTCAGCTCCAGGATTAACAAGCAGGTTTAACCCTTGTGTGGAAAACACCCAGGGAATGTGCAGGTTAAAGCTGGTTTTAGCCAGAGGATTTGAGAAAGAAAGGGTGGGAATGAGGAGTCACCCACCTGGGCCAAAGGGCTTTTCCAAGGGGGCTGGGAAGTCTTGATTCTTGAAAGGATCACCCTGATACCTCAGGGTTTGGCTTTTATATTTTTCACATTCTGAGCTGCTTTAGTGTGCAGTTCTGGGCTTCACATTCAGGGATGGTGAGCTCTCTGCACAGAGCAGGGAGACAAAACAATTCCTGCTCCAGCTGGGCACCAAGGACAAATGATCCAAACCTCAGGCCCAAGAGCACAACCAAGGTGGGCTGGAGAGAGAAAAACAAGCAGGGTGGGAGTGCCTGGGCTAAAGCTGGAATGGGACAATGAACTCCAAGGTGCAAATGGAGCAGAACTGATCCCAGGGAGAGCCCCCGGGAGCGGCCGTGCATTTTGGGGCCATTTGGGTTCATCTTGGGTGCAGCCCTGGCTGGGCTCTGGTGCTGCCCAAGGTGGATCCATGCAGGAGATCCTTTCCATAAATCCTGCTTTATTCTGGAACTCTGCCCAGCCTCTCCTCTAGGTCAGTCTTCACAAGGCATCAACTCCAGTGCTGGATCATGGAATGGTGGAATTCTGGTTGGAAGGGAGCTCAGAGCCCCTCCAGTGCCACCCCTGCCATGGCAGGGACACCTCCCACTGTCCCAGGCTGCTCCAAGCCCCAGTGTCCAGCCTGGCCTTGGGCACTGCCAGGGATCCAGGGACATGTGACAGAGAATCCCTTGGAACTGGTGGGAGCAGAAATTCTTCAAAGAAAAAACAGCAAACCCCTAACCCAGGCACTTCCAGTGGGGACAACGGGAAGGACAAGGAAGAGAGAAATCTCCTCCCTCAGCAGTGGAATGGGTCACCTGGGCCATCCCAGCTCTGTTGGTCACAATCCCAAAAAGCAGGAACACCAGGAAAATGGTTATTTCCACATTGCCTCAACTTGCAGTGAACAGGTCATGGGTGTTTTACAATTTAAAAATGTGGGATCTCAGCAGGTGGAGTTGGAAGATCCCTGTGGAGTCACCACCTGCCAGGACACCCCATCCCGTGGGATCCCTCAGTTCCCCCACAACCACACACAGTCCTTCCATGACTGCTGAGGGTGCTCAGGAAGTCCTGGTGGGATTTGGGGGAAAATTCCTTCATGGAAAGGGCTGTCCAGCCCTGGGAAAGGCTGCCCAGGGAGGTTTGGAGTCCCCACCAAATGTGGCACTTGGGGACATGGGGCAGTGGTGGCCTTGGCCGTGCTGGGAATGCTTGGACTCCATGGGCTCAGAGGGATTCCAGCCTCAGGGATTCTGGGATTCCATCAGAGTCCCGAAATATGGGAGAACCCACATTTTAAGCTGCTTTCCCAAGAAGCAATCCAAAGAAATTATTATTGTTGTTATTATTACTATTATTATTCACTACTAATATAATTTTCCAATATTTGGTTAATAAGAAGTGGACGTAAAACCAGGGACTCAGCAAGAACATTAAGACCTAAAAGACTCTTTGAAATAATGACCTTAAAGATAATGAGCAATTTAGAGCTCGGGCTAATTATTTCTTGAAATGTGGCTGCTCCCTCCCACGCTGACCCGAGGAACCACATAAAATGCAAATGAGCCGAGTTAAAATCCTGATTAAAAACGTCGCTGCAGGACATGACCCTTTGGAGCCCTTTGGAGATGGATTTGATGCCACAGCAGCTTTAAACCATCCATGAAATCATAAAACCGAGCTGGAAAAGGAAATTATTAAAGCAATAAGAATTAAAAAAGTCAATTTAAATAAAGTTTTTGTCATCTGACCCTGATCCCCGAAGCACCAAATCCGTAACGGAAAAATTAGAGAACCCACAGGGAGAGGTTTTGTTTTTAAGGAAAACTCCACGTTTTTACAAAGAAAAATCCACATTTGAGACTATAAATGAAGCTGTGAACAATGCAAAGTTTGCCACTGATAACCCTAAAATGCAAAATTCTTTCCTGATTGTTGATAAAAATATGTTAAATTTGGGGGAAGGATGAAAGAACCGTGTTGCAAAAAAGAGTGGGAGGCAGAATAAACTGGAATTTTACAATAAAATCCATAAAATTAGGAAAGGGATAGCAGGGAACATAAAGATGAATATAAAGGGGAATAATGATGTCTGAATTCAATGCATGGACAATATTTGTAAATAAAATCAAATTCCTTTGCAGGAGCACCAGAATTTCAACTTTTTATCACATTGATCCAAGTATTTTTAGAAGAACTACCAGGAAGGAGAACTTCAAACCCAGAAACTGGAGATGTGAGCAGAAATATAGGAAAAAATAACAAATATTGGTCCATTTTTGGGCCACAGGACACCAACAAACCCCCGGGGGACACACAGAGCCAATCCCAGACAGGGAATTCTGCCTTCAAAGCCCTGCCTGGTTTTTGGAGCTATGTCATTTTATTTTCAGCTGCTTCGGGAATTCTTTCCACCAGAGAAGGAGGGAAAAGTGGATTTTAATATTTGGGATCCATTCTGAACTCTTTAAACACTCAAATGAGGAGTGCTTGGTGCCCTGGAGGGCGTCTGGAAGTTTTAGAGGTTTTATTCCAACAGCAGAATGTAAATTGCTGGTAAAAATTCAGCTGAAAAGGTGGATCTGAGATGGAATTCCAAATCTCCTGGAACGCACTGTGGGTTCTGCCACTCCTCCTCCCCGCCAGTCCCAAAATCCTATAAAAATTGGTTGTGAATAGAAGGGGTTTGGGGTGACCAGGGGGACCATCCCCGACCCCTGGCCGTTATTAACGAGGCAATTCATGCCAATGATGCTCGTTAATCTCCCACCTTAACGAGCCTCATTCCAGCTAAATGCTGGAAATAAATATCCTGAAGTTCTCCCCAGGAATTCAGCTGGCCAGTGCTGCTTAAAGGCAGCAGGTCAGTAACTCACCATCCACTCGGGCAGCTGGAAGGCGCCGGCGCCGCCGTCCCACATCTCCCACGGCGAATCCCTCCACGCTCACATCTGGGAATGCACTGGGATGCACTGGGATGCACTGGGGATGCACTGGGGATGCACTGGGGATGCACTGGGATGCACTGGGAATGCTCTGGGAATACACTGGGATGCACCAGCCCAGCCCCACAGCTCACAGGACCCTCAGGGACGGATGTCCCACAGAAAGGTCCCCTCAGGATCCGGCCTCGCGCTCAGGGCAGCGACGGGTTCCTCATTCCTGCTCCACATCCCAAACCCGGGAATGGCTCGGATCCAGCCCGTTCTTACAGCCCTGATTTCCCACCGAGCCCGGCTCTGCCCGGTGTTTGAGTCAGGAACAACCTGGCTGTGGAGTGAAGGACGTGTCCATCCATCACCCGCTGACGATCCCAGCCCGGCGCCCCCAAAATTCCAACGTCCCCACGAATCCGGCAGCGATGGCCCACAGGCACGCCGGGATTCAGACCTGGGGGCTTCCTGCACTTGGCACCACCAAAATTCCTGCAGCCTCAACCCAAGGAGAGCAGGGATGCCTCAAATCCCGACCAAAGCTCAGCTCCAGCTCGATCTGCTTCAGAATGAACTCCACATTCCAAGGTCCTTCTAAAGGATCGATCCGGTTGGGAACGAACTCCACATTCCAAGGGGAACTCTTGTACAAAATCCATGCAGTTCAGAATGAACTCCACATTCCAAGGTTCTTCTAAAGGATTGATTCGGTTCAGAATGAACTCCACATTCCACGGTGAATGCTTCTAAAGGATGGATCCAGTTCGGAATGAGCTCCACATTCCACGGTGAATGCTTCTAAAGGATGGATCCAGTTCGGAATGAGCTCCACATTCCACGGTGAATGCTTCTAAAGGATAAGAGCAGGGACACGGAGCTGCTGGAAGGGCTGTAGCTCCCTCTGCTGAGCAGAGAGGCCAGGAAGGAACATTTGGAAAGGGATCTCCTGCACAATTCCACATCCAGACCGGGATACAAACACAATCCCGCCCCTTTGCGGGATGAAGGCTTGAGCTGAGGTTTCATCTTAACTGAAATTCACTCAGAATTCCACATTTCCATGGAAAAGCTCTCTGAGCCCTCTTTGGATTGTCGTCAGTGCCAGGGTGAAGGTGGGGCTGGGAGCATTTCCCCTTCTTCTTCTCCCTTGGAATTCCCATTCTCTGCTGGGAATGTCTGGGAGTTTGTTATATTTGGGGTGGTGTTTTCTCACTGTTGGCAGCTCCCCCTTCCAGGTGGGAAGAAGTTTCCAGTCACTGCTGCCTTGAGACCGTCCCACTCCCATCTCCAAGAACACCAATTTAATTTGTGCCAGGAAAAAGGAAATGTGGGATTTGCACAGCACGGATATTCCCAGGGAGCCAAAGGATTCCCAGAGCTCTCGCTGTCCTTGCACACTGGGCATTCTTTCCTCCATGGAAAACGTGGAATCAGTGAGCCTTTGGAGACCATGGACTCCAAGGCCACCACTGACCTTGTCCCCAGGTGCCACATTCAGGTGGCTTTTAAATCCCCCCAGGGATGGGGACTCCAGCCCTGCCCTGGGCAGCTGTGCTAGGGATGGACAAACCTTTCCAGGAAGGAATTTCCCCAATATCCAACCTAAACCTTCCCTGGAACTTCTCCAGTGTCCTTTCCATGGGGTCAGTCCTTCAGGAACTGCTCCACCTTCCATGGGGTCAGTCCTTCAGGAACTGCTCCCTTCTTCCATGGGGTCAGTCCTTCAGGAACTGCTCCACCTTCCATGGGGTCAGTCCTTCAGGAACTGCTCCA
The DNA here is from genome assembly GCA_013397555.1 of Urocynchramus pylzowi. Classification (NCBI taxonomy): domain Eukaryota; kingdom Metazoa; phylum Chordata; class Aves; order Passeriformes; family Fringillidae; genus Urocynchramus; species Urocynchramus pylzowi. The sequence continues at coordinate 14,520 of VZRH01005845.1, forward strand.
CCTTCCATGGGGTCAGTCCTTCAGGAATTGCTCCAGCCTGGATCCCTTTTCCATGGAGTCAATCCTTCAGGAACTGCTCCAGCCTGGGGTCCCAGTGGGGTCACAAATCCCACCTGGAATCTGCTCCAGCCTGGACTCCTCTTTCCATGGATCCACAGCTCCTGCCAGGACCCTGCTCCAGCAGGGCCTTCCCATGGGATCACAGCCTCCTTGGGCATTCCCTGCTCCAGCGTGGGCTCCTCCAGAGGCTGCAGTGGCTGCTCTGCTCCCCCATGGACCTCCCTGGGCTGCTGGGCTCAGCCACCTCTCCACGGGCTGGGAATCTGGGAATCTCTGTTCCAGCACCTGGAGCAGCTCCTGCCCCTCCTTCCCCACTGGGGAGCTGCTCCTCTCACATCCTTCTGATCCTCTCTCCCGTTGGTGTCCCGCCTCCGGTGTCCCGCCTTGCCCAGAGCATTTTGCCTCCTGAATTTATCCCAGAGGTGCTCCCACCACCCCTGATGGATCCAGCCCCAGCCAGTGGTGGGTCCAATGTGGAGCTTCTCTCAGAAGCCACCCCTGTCCCCTGTCCCCATGGCTGTGTCCAGTGCTGGGTGTCCCAGGACAGGAGAGGAACCTGGAGCAAGCCCAGGGCAGCAGCACGGTGGTGGCCAAGGGAGGGGAGCGTCCCTGGAGAAGCTGGGAATGCTCAGCCTGGAGTGAGGACATCTCGGCACAAGAGGATCTGGCAGTGCCAACACCTGAGCAGAGGGGAGGACAAGGCCAGGATCTCCTCAGTGGTGGCCCAGAGTGGGCAAGAGCCAGCAGGGACAAACAGGGACACAAGAAATTCCCGGTCTTCCTGGGAGGGTGACACTGCTCAGGCTGAGGGACACCCCATGGAGGCTCCATCCTTGGAGAAATCCAACACCTGACGGGATCTGGGCCTGGCCAACCTGCCCCAGGTGGCCCTGCTGGACTTGATCCCCTGAGACCTTCCTGGGAAGTTTGATCCAACAAAAATTCCAATGCATTAAACCCTGAGTTGTTTCCATTTTCCACTGCAAACCTTTCCAGTTTGGGATAATCTCTCAGATCAGGAATTTCAGCACAAGTGATGTGTTCTCATCGCTTCCCATCTGGCCCTACAACCTTAATTTAGGAAAAAAACAAACTAAAAAATGTGGATGATGAGTATTTAAGCTCCTTTGAAATTTTAGATGAGATGCAGCTTTAAGTCAGAATGAGGAAATCAGAATTTTCCTCCTTCACTACCACGATCCCTGAAAACAGCGGAACAAAACCTCCCTGATGCTCCTCAACCTTTAACTCCCTGTGGATGGTGATTTCCAATTCCCTGGCTCAAACCAAGGTTTATTATCAAAAAATGCAGGAAATACCAGCAGTGATCTGCTCAGAAAAGCTGCTGCAAGTCCTGGCTCCGGGAAAAGGGAAAACAATCAGGAAAAGCTTTTAAACTCTACTTCGATTTATTAATCACTTAAGGTTGAGTTTCAGAGCAAAGAACAATCCAAAACCTCAGCAAATATAAAATTCCCAGTATCCAGAGGTGTCGCCCTGGTCTTTTGAGATTTTCTAAACCTTCTGATGTTTACATTCCTGTAATGGAGTTTCTCACACACTTTCATGTAAATAATGATTGTTTACATTCTTCTCTGTAGGAGGAGAAGTTTGATGGACTGTTAGTTTGACCAGTGTGGTTGGAGAGGTGGCAATGCCATCCTCCAATCCACTGTCACTTTTGGAATTCTATAAGTGTTGAGGTCTGAAAAATAAAGTGCTCTTTTCCTGTTCCTGTTCAGATGCTGGAACATCGTGTGTGAGCTGTGTTATTTTGTGTCACAACTGTGACACAGAGGTTGAACAGGATGAAAGCCCTGAGCGGAGAACAAGAATTAGGAATTACTGCCCAAATCCTCAAAAATACAGGATTGCCATCCCTGCTGGAAAGCCGGGCCCGACTCTGTGACAGAGGGACGGGATCAAAGCCGGGCTGCTGGAAGAAGGAGGGAATGGGATGAATTCCAGCCGAGAGGCTGCAAGAGCCCCACGCAGGCACGAGGGGGAGCGAGAGCCTGCGGGAAAATCCAATCTTTGCATGGATGGAGGAAAACGGCAGAAACCAGAGAGGCTGTGAGGAGCAGCCACGATCAGGAGAGAGCCTGCAGGAAAATCCCAATGTTTTCATGGATGGAGGAAAATGGCAAAAACCAGAGAGGCTTTGAGGAGCAGCCACGATCAGGAGAGAGCCTGCAGGAAAATCCAATCTTTGCATGGATGGAGGAAAATGGCAAAAACCAGAGAGGCTTTGAGGAGTATCCATGATTGGGCATTTGTAGGGATTTCTTCCAACTGCAAAAGCCATTGGCTGCTGGGGAATGGAGGATTGGGAAGGGATTCAGAGCCTGTCCCTGGATGGGAGGTGGGGGGTTGTCCCCGTTTGGTGTCCTGGTGTTCCCAAGCTGCACGTCCCCACCAAGGGTTCCAGCCACAGCTCACCTGGGAGCCCTCCAGCTCGCCCCTTCCCTTGGAATTCCAGAAAAACCAGCACTGGGAAGGCCCCATCTCAAATCCTGGGACCCTCACAAGACCTGGAGGGGCTGGAGAGTGCCCAGAGCAGGGAATGGAGCTGGGGCTGGAGCACCAGGAGAAGGGTCTGGAGAACTTTGGAAAGAGCCATGGAATCATATCCCTGGGATAAGAATCAGAGATGGAAGTTTGGGGGAGAGCTTTTTTTTTGGGGGGGAGTTTTCTTCAGGCTTTGATGTGTGGTGGGAAGAGGAAGAGAAGAACTAAAAAATGAAGTTCAATTATAAATCAGAACTTTTGGGTTAAGTGTCCCTGGCAAAGGAGGAGGAGGTTGTGGCCAGAAATGGTGAATTCCATGTTTGGAAAAAACAATGGACACACAGAGCTCACTGAGTGTAGTTGAGCAGCCTGGTCTGGTGGGAGGAGGAATTTCTGGTGGAAGGTGGAGTTTCTGCTGGAAGCCCACGGAATCCTGGAATGGTTGGGGTGGGAAGGGACCTTAAAGCCCACCCAGTGCCACCCCTGCCATGGCAAGGATGGGGTTTGGAAGCTGGAAGATGTCACCAGGAGCTGGAACGGGCTTGAAGGGCCCTTCCCACCCGAACCACTCCATGACTCCACAGTTCTCACCCCAGGAACCTCTCCAAACCCAAAAGCTGATGAGAAAAGCCTGCCCCACTCCACCACCGACCCAGATCTGGGTGTTTGGGATGGAAAAGCCTCCCTGAGATCCCGCGCTCGGGGCTATGCCATGAATTCCCAGTTCCTGATTCCAGGTGTCACTGCTGGAAACCACACCTCTCCCTGGGCAGCTGGGTGACACTGGGGACTGTCCCCGCAGCCAGAGGGAAGGGGGTGGCCCCAGCTCCCAGTTAAATGGAAATGGAGTTAATGAGCAGAGCTTTAATCAGTGGAGCTTGGTGTAATGAGGAACGGAGCCCCTGGAACAGGGAATGACAGCCCAGCGCTCCCTGAGCCACCTCTTTCCCATGGGAATGAAGTTCTGGGGTCTCAGAGGGGAAGGAAAAACCCTTCAAATCCCAGATTAAGGACTGGGGACACAGATCCAGCTTTTCCCTCAGGTTTGTCGCCATTCAGGAACGCCGGAGCAGAGGAGATCCGAGGGAAGGATCAGAACAGCTGGAACACGGAGAAGAAACCCATTCTCTCATTAATATTGCTCATTAATTTGCACAAAGCCAGGCCTTGTTAAGCCAGGTTTAATTCCAGTGCGTGGTGGATAAAAACAAACCCACCCAGAATTCCAAGGGTTCATCTCCAGTTTATTCCAAAGGTTCAGCCCCTGTGGATCCAGGAGTTCTCAGAGAACTTTTTACAGACAAACCCTGGAAAAATTCCTCACAGATTTTAGCCCAACCCCCCGCCCCCAGCTTCTCCCCCCACCCTTCAAGAAGTTCCCAAATCCCTCAGAGATTTCCATGGATGTTCCCAGCTGAGGGATGTGAGGTTTTTCTTTCCCAAGGTCAAAGCTCCAAACTGGACCAATCTCAACCCTTTTTATCCTCAGTGAGTCCTCACTCCATCATCCCCTGGCTTATTTTGGGTTTTAAATCCCTAAATTCCTGAAGTTTCACCCCTGACATGGAGTCCATGATCCCAGGCTGCTCCAGCCTGGCCTTGGACATCCCAGGGATCCAGGGGCAGCCCCAGCTGCTCTGGCAATTCCAGCCCAGCCAGCAATTCCCAATTCCCAGTATCCCATCCATGCCTGCCCTCTGGCAGTACAGGGAAGCCATTCCCTGGGTCCTGTCCCTCCAGGCCTTGCAATCAGGACTGCTCTGAAACTCATCCGCTGTTTTAAAGTTTATTTTTGTATTTTAAACCAATTTAAATCAGGATTGGTTCCTTCCCATTCCTTGTGATTTACACAAATCCCTGTTTTCAAGATCCAAATCGCTTGGTGCTTGCAGAAATTACAAATAATTCAAATTATCTCCCCCTTCCTGTGCTGAAGCAAAGCTCAAACCCAACCTAGGCTGGTATTTTTTACACTGGGAATGTCTTTTTGCCATTAAGGACAAAATATTCCAGCACAGGAATCAGGCCTGGGAATGAATAATGGAATTTTACAGATCCTCATGACTTTCCCCTGCACCAAGAGGAAAAGGACAGAGCATAGATAAAATATGAAATATAAACTCAGTTATTAATATGGAATTATTGAGGGGGAATAAAACCAAGCACAGAGAGGGAGGGATTACTGGAAAGCCTGTGTTTTCCCCAGGTTAATTCCTGAGTGGGATGGAGTCTGACAAGTGCAATTAAGAGCCGTTAATTGGGTGTTTTAATCACTCAGCACCCAGAGGCTGTGCCAGACCCCAGAGCTGGGAGAGCCCAAAATGCTCCTGGGAGCACGGAGAGCCATGGAAAAGCTGGGCCCTGCTGTGAAGGTTCCTTTTCCTGAGCTCCAAGGGATTCCCAAAGTCAGGAATGTTCCACCTGGTTTCCTCCTCTCCCTATCCCAAGTGCTGACACTGAGCACTGGTGATGCCCAATCCATCCAAAACTGAGTTTCCCTGATGCTCTCAAAATAGGATTTTGGGGAAAAGTGAATTATTTGAATATTCAGATTTATTTTAAAATAGCTAGATTGCTCTGAAAGACAAATCTGCCCCAGCTTCCACGCAAATTTGGAGCGATTTTCCATTTTAATCCAAAAATGGTTTGGGTGGGAAGGGACCAAAGCTCATCCCACTCCACCCCTGCCGTGGGCAGGGAAATTCCCCTATCCCAGGGTGCTCCAAACCCATTCCAGCCTGGCCTTGGGCACTTCCAGGGATGGCAAATCCACAGCCTCTCTCCTTTTTGAGACAGCTGCATTGCTCTGGGAAAGGAAGCCTGCAGCACATTCCCACAGATTTACAGGGATTTACAGGGATTTTCCATCCCGTTTCCTTGTTCCCTTTCCCACCTGTGGCAGCAAAGGCTGGGATTTATTCCCATTCCCACCTCCTCTCCTGCTGAGTTGGGAAAACACGGAGCAAGCCACGCTTATTTTAACCAAACCCAACCAGGGACAAACTGAAACTCGAGGATAAAGGATAAATTCAAAGGAATTTACCCTTGGAATTATCCAGGAGCCATCCTGGAGGGCTCTGGGAAGCTCCAATGGGATTAATCAACGCAGCCCGATAAACCCAAAAGGAATGAGAGAGGCAGGTGAATCAATTAAGGTTTTTTCATGTGTATTAAAAGATCAAGGAGGACGTTAAAATCCGTGTGAGAGCCTTAAAATGAGACTAATGAGGGATTACTAACGAGCCTCCCTCTGGAAGCTCTGACAGCTCCGAAGGAAAAGCTGAGTTATTCCCTCCCACGCCCGGGAATGGGATCCACGGGGGTGACAGGAGCGTGGAACACGTGAAATTGCCTCTTCATGGACTGAGCATTCCAAGAGGCACTGAATTATTGGAATTATTTGAATGATATTGGAATGGTTTTTGAGGTATTTCAGGCAGAATCTGCTCCCAGCTTTGCTGAAACGCCGGAGCAGGAATTTCAGGGATAAATAATCACGACTCTGCACCCAGAGTTTCCAGCAGTACTTGGTGTCCTTTTCCAGCTTTCCTGGATCCCGTGGTCCCACTCCAATCTGGTTTCCTCCCATCTGCTCTGCTCTGCTCACCCATCCCCCCTTTGTGTACTAACAGACAATAATTAGGGAAAAAAAAAATCACTCTGAAAACCAAGCAGGTGCTCCACGTTCAGTTCTCCACCAAAAAATCACTGCTCAAAGCTAAATTCAGCATTTTTTTCACTGTAACACACTGAACTTATCATCATCTCATTGGATTTATGGAAAAGATGCTAAAATCTCCATTTTTTGGGATGCAAACAGCCAAAAGTGCTGATGCCACCACCTCAAACAACTCCAGGGGAAGTTCCCAGCTCCTCCAGTCTGCCCAGTGAAGAACTTTTGGGTGTTCCCAATCTGATTTAATCAAAATTAACTGAAATAATTATTTGCTGACCAGGCTGGTCTCAGCAGGGGCAGAAGAAATCTTGAGATCCCTGAGGAGTTTTGGGAGACAACCCCAGCCCCCACTGGAATGTGCAGGGTTTATAAAAAGCAGGGGTTGGGAACAGCACGTATGAACACGGATAATTAACACGCATTAATTAACACAGCATTAGTCACATTCTGCTGGAGAAGGGGCTGATAGAGGGAATATCTTGGAAAAATCCATCCCAGCTGCTGTTTTATCTGGGAATCGTTGGGGGTCTTGTCTTTAAAAAGGAAAGGGTTTCATGGATTGGGTTCTTGTCTTTAAAAATAAAAGGATTTTCTGGACTCGCACGTTGCCCAAGCCTGAATTATTTGCAGGTTTTGGGAAGTCAGGGATTTGTCATCCATGAAATGGGTGACTCAGGAGCAGCAGAAAAATTCAAAGGATCTGCTTGGGATAAATGGGATGAGAGGGATAGTGGAATGGGCTGGGTGGGAAGGACCTCAAAGTCCCCCCAGTGCCACCCCTGCCATGGCAGGGACCCCTCCCACTGTCCCAGGCTGCTCCAGCCCCAGTGTCCAGCCTGGCCTTGGACATCCCAGGGATCCAGGGGCAGCCCCAGCTGCTCTGGCAATTCCAGCCCAGCCAGCAACTCCCAATTGCCAAGATCCCATCCATGCCTGCCCTCTGGCAGTACAGGGAAGCCATTCCCTGTGTCCTGTCCCTCCAGGCCTTGTCCCCAGTCCCTCTGCAGCTCTCCTGGAGCCCCTTTGGGCCCTGGAATGTGCTGGAAGCTCTCCCTGGATCCCTCCCTTCTCCAGATGAGCACCCCCAGCTCCCCCAGCCTGGATCCCTGGGAACTGAGGAGCTCCAGGTCCCCCTCCCAGGGCTGCTCCCCATCCCCCATCCCCAGCCTGGATGTGGGGCTGGAATTGCCCAGCCCCAGAGCAGGGTTTGCCCCTGGCCTTGCTGATCCTCACCAGGTTTGCACAGACCCCGCTCCCCAGCTGAGAGTGCATTTTTATTCAGTGTTTATGGCACTTTCAGAGCTTTCCTTTTATAAATTCCAATGGATTTTCTCCTCAGAAATCCACATGGATTCTCCCAAAGGCTCAACAGGCAGCATCACCTCCTCCAGGTCCCCTCTTGTCCTCGTTTCAGCTTCCAAAGGAAGTGAAAAGCTGGATATTTGGAATTTGCAGGAGAATCTGAGCCCTTCACAAAAGGTGCTGCAGCTCCTTTTCACTGCAGCTGAACTCCAGAGCTGGACCTGTCCTCAGCAGCATTCCCAAGAGCTCAGAAAATGGGATTTAATGAGTGTGGCAGGAGGAAAAACTGAAAGGAGCAATTTGAGAGCCCCGAATTTCTAAGGAGCAGCAGATTTAATGAAGAATGTCCTCGCTTTTCAAGGAAACCCACGGAGATAATGGCAGCAAAAGGCTGAGAAATCCAAAGTGTGGGGGATTTAACAAGAAGGGTGGAAAGGCCAGGCTGATGGAGGGTGTGGGAAGAGAGGCACAGGAAGGGAAAAGCTGAACCAGGTGGGATCACAGCACAGTTTTCCAGCTGGAAGAGAAAGTCTCTGGTATTTTTTCACCTGAGTGATGCTCATATCTGACACAAAGCCCTGCAGGCTGGATCAAGGTGTAAAAAGAGGGTGAAAGATTTTTAAGCTACACGAAGAATAGCAGTAAATAATAGTTTTTATGGAATCACAGCCAGGAATTTGGGTTGGAAGAGACCCAAAAGGGATCCAGTTCCACCCCTCTGCCACACACAGGGACAATCTCCACAGTCCCAGCTTGCTGCAAGCCCTGTCCAGGGACACTCTGGGATTTTATATCAGATGAAATCTCACTTAAACAGCACTCATGGCTCTCTGCACGTTGTTCCACCTCCAGCAGGAATGGTTTTGGCACAGGGATCCCTCATCCCACCCCAGCACGACGCTCTCAGGGGCTCAGCTGTGCACTGGGAGCAGCATCAGGAGCTGGGAGATCTCTGCCAAGAAGGGTAAAATGAGAATTTCGAGCTTGGTCAAGATCCTGGCAGTTTTGGTTCTGGGGACTAAAAGCAATTTTTGGAGGAAAAAAAAAAAAATCTCTTATGTAGGCAGATTTTTTACTGTTAAATGCATTTAAAATACAGAAGTGTGTGTAGAATTATGGTTATTTCCCTGGGCACTTCCTTCAAGGCATCCTTACACAATGCACAACTTCAATAAATAAATCTAAAATTCCAACAAAGCCTCTGATAAAGGAGTGAGAGCCAAGGAAAAAGGTGATTCCTCAGTCTTCTCCTGGCAAAAAGGAGGAACCTGATGTTGGCTTTGCACCCATGTTCCCAAATTAATAGGGGGGAGGAGAGAAAGGTCAAGGCAACAAAATCACATTAATGGCAATTTTTTCATTCTCAGCCATCCAAGCCTTTGATTTTTGTTTTCCTCATGCCCTGAGAGTCACTGGCAGGTCAGAAAATATTTCAGTTAATGAGATTAGAGCAGCCCCAGCTCATTCCTGCTCCTTCCCTTTGCCAACATTCTCAATCTGAGTGAGATCTGGAAAGGGCTCCACGTGTTTGGGGCAGCTGAAATAATCCAATCACTGCTGTGGATTTCATTAAGTTAATAGCAAAGTTAAAATCAAACTGGTTTCAGAGAGAGAAATTGGCTGTACTGGTGAAACACGGGCTGTGCAGGTATTGAATTGAAGAGAGCTTAATGAAATATTCTTAATAAGACACAGAAAACAGGGAATGCTGTGAGGGAAAGCATCCCAAAGCTTTCCCTCCACCCCAAAGCTCTCCTTCCATCCCAAAGCTCTCCCTCATCCCAAAGCTCTCCCTCATCCCAAAGCTCTCCTTCCATCCCAAAGCTCTCCCTCATCCCAAAGCTCTCCCTCCACCCCAAAACTCTCCCTCATCCCAAAGCTCTCTGTCCATCCCAGAGCTCTCCCTCATCCCAAAGCTCTCCCTCCATCCCAAAGCTCTCTGTCCATCCCAAAGCTCTCCCTCATCCCAAAGCTCTCCCTCCACCCCAAAACTCTCCCTCATCCCAAAGCTCTCTGTCCATCCCAGAGCTCTCCCTCATCCCAAAGCTCTCCCTCCATCCCAAAGCTCTCTGTCCATCCCAAAGCTCTCCCTCATCCCAAAGCTCTCCCTCCACCCCAAAACTCTCCCTCATCCCAAAGCTCTCTGTCCATCCCAGAGCTCTCCCTCATCCCAAAGCTCTCCCTCCATCCCAAAGCTCTCTGTCCATCCCAAAGCTCTCCCTCATCCCAAAGCTCTCCCTCCACCCCAAAACTCTCCCTCATCCCAAAGCTCTCTGTCCATCCCAGAGCTCTCCCTCATCCCAAAGCTCTCCCTCCATCCCAAAGCTCTCTGTCCATCCCAAAGCTCTCCCTCATCCCAAAGCTCTCCCTCCACCCCAAAACTCTCCCTCATCCCAAAGCTCTCTGTCCATCCCAGAGCTCTCCCTCATCCCAAAGCTCTCCCTCCATCCCAAAGCTCTCTGTCCATCCCAAAGCTCTCCCTCATCCCAAAGCTCTCCCTCCACCCCAAAACTCTCCCTCATCCCAAAGCTCTCTGTCCATCCCAAAGCTCTCCCTCATCCCAAAGATCTCTGTCCATCCCAGAGCTCTCCCTCCATCCCAAAGCTCTCCCTCCATCCCAAAGCTCTCCCTCATCCCAAAGCTCTCTGTCCATCCCAAAGCTCTCCCTCATCCCAAAGATCTCTGTCCATCCCAGAGCTCTCCCTCCATTCCAAAGCTCTCCCTCCATCCCAGAGCTCTCCCTTGACTGCTTAGGCAAGAAAGGGTTCTGGGAATAAAGTTATGGATGGATACAGTGGAGAAAATGGAAAATCAGGCTGGAAGATCAACCCAAGCCAGCCCAGCCACCAGGAAGAAGAAGCATTGATGGCACTGGGATCTTTCCACGCAATCCCTGGAGCTGCCAATCCCATGGAACACAGGATTTGCTCAGTGGCTCACAGGGATGAGCCCTAAAAGCCTCTCCAGTGACACATGGTGAGAGGAAAACCCCCAGGGAAGGGCTGCTCTCACCATTCCCTGCAGCAAACACAGCTCTTCCCAAATTGGGAATGTCCTGGAGCCAGGCTCTGAGCAGCCAAGGCCCAAAGTGAGTAATGAACGCCCTCAGAATGCACAGAATCCCTCAGCATTAATTAATTGAGCTTTGGGTGTGCCTGAGTGAGTTTCCCTGAATGTCAGCTCTGCCTCCATCCTCTTCCCAAGCACGGGAATTTTGCCTTTGGCACCAGGGCAGGCTCCCAGAGCGGCTCTGGGATTGTGGGGTGCGGGAGCAGGGCTGGAACGGCCGCGGCACAAAGCCCAACAAGGCTCTCCCCAATTTCCTGACTCCAGGATTCCACAGCAGCAAATCCCTGCAGGTGTTCCCTGTGATGCCCTGAGAACCTGACCTAGAGCAGAGGCTGGGCAGAGTTCCAGAATAAAGCAGGATTTATGGAAAGGATCTCCTCCATGGATCCACCTTGGGCTGCACCAGAGCCCAGCCAGGGCTGCACCCAAGATGAACCCANGGATGTCCAAGGAAAAGGCTGGGATCAGCCTGGGACGGTGGGAGGTGTCCAGGGGTTGGAAGTGGATGGGCTGGGAGGTTCTTCCAACCCAAACCACACCAGGATGGGGGAATTGTGGGATCCCTGGGCATGGAATGCCGGCAGCGCCTCGGGAAGGGCCCCCGAGCCCCCCCGGGCCGGGCAGGGGCTGCCAGGGATCCGTGCAGGGAGAGCCCGGGCAAAGTGGGATGTGCCCCGGGCTCGGGGCCAGGGCAGCTCTGCTGGGAGCGGGGCAGGGATCGGGAATGTCCTTCTGGCTCTGCCCAGCTCCTGCCAGGAGCCAGCGGGGATCGGGATCTGCTCCAGGGAATGAGCCCCGGGAAAAGAGGGAGCGGCCTCGGCCCGGGCCGGGGCAGGCTCAGCTCCGGGATTTGGGATCGTTTTCCATGGGAAGGGGGTCAGGCCTTGGCAGGGGCTGCCCAGGGAGCTTTGGAGTCGCCAGCCCTGGGGGTGGCCAAGGAATTCCCAGAATTCCACTCAGGGCTGGGATCGGGCCCAGCTTGGACTCGGTGACCTTGGAATTCTTTCCCAGCCTCAGTAATCTGGGAATTCTGTGCTCACACCTCCACGAGAATTCCCAGCACATCCCGGTCATCCAGGGAATGAGCCCTGGGAAAAGAGGGAGCGGCCTCAGCCTGGGCCAGGGCAGGCTCAGCTGGAGATTTGGGATCATTTTCCATGGAAAGGGTTGGCACAGCTGCAGAGCTGGAGTCCCCACCCCAGGAGGGATTTCAAAGCCACCTGGAAGTGGCACCTGGGGACACGGGCAGTGGTGGCCTTGGCAGTGCTGGGGATGGTGGGACTGTGAGCTCCAAGGGCTTTTCCAACCCCAACAATTCCACGATGATCCTGCTGTTAGCATCTCTCAATCTCCATCCCTGGCTCTTTCCCAGCCTCCCTGAGGTCACCTCTTTCCTCACCAACCTTTGGGAACCCCAGACCATTCCCAAACCTTCTCCCCACTCTCCTGAAGCAGCCTCACCCCTCACCCCTCCCCGCGGCAGCTCTGCCTTGGAATCTGTGAAATTACAGCCTTTAAAACACACCAAAAAAATCTCAAAATACCCCAAATTTATCAAAATCTAAGCTCTTCCTGAAGGTTCCTCCCTCCCCTGCTGCACCCGGGGCGCAGTTCAGGGTGACCCCGAATCCTTGTGGGATTTCCTGCCCGGCTGAGCCCTGCCCACGGTGCCAGTGTGTGTTTAGGGATTATTCTGTTTATTTAAAGGATTCCAAACACCAGCTTTTCTCACACAGCTTAAGCCTCTCCTCCCCTGATTTCTCCAAACGAAATTTAGGTGCTGTGGAAGGCAAAGCATCCCATTCCTAAGCTTTCCCAGCAAATCTTTGACATTTTTAGCCCTTCCAGCAACACCCTCACACCACAACTCCCCTTGTAGAGCCGAGAGTCCTTACAGGGTTCAGTCATTCCTCTGTAGATAAACAACTATAAAGAACAACAAATTTCTGTCCTTTTCTGTGTTCTCCCCATTCCAAAATAAAATTTTGTTGCATCAGAAAATCATGGATGGTTTGGGTGGGAAGGGACCTTAAAATTGTATTTTTTTCCACTCCTGCCATGGGCAGGGACCAATCTATCCCAGGGTGCTCCAACCTGGCCTGGGACACTTCCAGGGATGGAGAACCCACAAATTCCCTGGGCAAAAAGGTTCTGGGAATGCAGGGGAGAGAAAAGAATATCTGAAAACCACCCAGAGCTCCACATGAGGTGGACTTAGAGAGAGCCAGTCCCTCAAAGGATGGATAAAAACAAAAAATAAGCTCAAAGCCCTCGCTGACCTTTCTGTCTCACCCCACGTTGACTCCTCACTCCCCTGCACGACCAAAGATTTTTGATGTTTTCAGGGAAAAAAAAGAACAAGAAAAGGGCAAAATCCCATTAAAAATACAGATTCCTGCCTAATTAACCTGAGGTTTGGGCTGCACCTTTGATGAATTTCAGTGTTTAACTCTGCATGTGTTGCCCAGCACAAACCACACCCTCCACATGCAACTTTCTGGTGCCCACAAAACCTTTCCCAGCATTTTTTTGAGGGAGAAATTTGGTTTAAATGCTTTGTTGTTGTCAAAGGGAGGAAAGGAAAGGAAAAGGAAAATAAAGGGAAAAAGGAAAAGGGAAAAAGGAAAAGGGAAAAAGGAAAAGGGAAAAAGGAAAAGGGAAAAAGGAAAAGGGAAAAAGGAATCTTCAGGCTCAAAGATCTGAAATCCAGGGCATGACTTTGTTGCTTGGATTTTTATCACCTAAAAATACAATCCCTCAGAAATTCTGCTTTTCTCATGGATCCAGCCTGCTGGCAGGGAATTCTCCATGGATTTCATGGTTTCCTCACTGCCAGCTGGGGATGGGCTGTTTTGGGGTGACAACAGGACTGTTCCCAACATCTGTGGGAAGGCTCGGGGCAGAGGGAAAATTTGGGAATGGTTTGGGTGGGAATGACCTCAAAACACACCCAGGGACACCTTCCACTATCCCAGGGCGCCCCAAGTCTTTTCCAGCTTATCCTTGGACACTCCAGGGATTCCAGCTTCTCTGGGAATTCCACTCCAGCCAGAATTCCTTCCCAAATCCCATCTTCTCTGTGTCCACCTCTAACACCATCATTCCCTCCATCCCCTCAATGATTTTATCCCAAATTTGGCTGTGGAAAACCCATTTCCCTTCCCTGAGGAGCACAAATCAAACCTGAGGTGGGTTTTTGGGGTTTTTTTTTTTAAATGTGGGTATTTCCAGACACTGGAATTTCCAGGATTTGCCACTCCAAACTGGAATAAACACACAATAAATAAAGGAGGAAGCAGAGTTTGTGTGATCTCCCAAATAAAACATTCCCTTTGCTCCTCCTCGTTGCTTTAATAAAATCTTAATTACCCCGGAGGTTTTGATGGCTTCAATTACCACATTTTCTATATATATTTTTTTTAAGTCTAAAAAGATCCAATTGGGCAAAAATCCTGCTGCAACCACATTTTGTTATGGTTTATTATGTGAAACTGCTGCAAGTGTGGAGCGGCAGGAGCGTTTCTCAGCCTGGAAAATCCCGTGGGATGCACGGGCAGGCTCCTTTCCTAATTGGAAAATGATTTAGGTCCCCTCCGAGGGGAAGGAGAGCCATTTCTGCCTCTCCTCGCAGCCAAAATCCGCCACTGATTGATGACCAGAACCTGGAATTGCAAATGAATCCAAGCAGGAGCTGTGGAAATCCAGGGGAAGGATGGAGGAGGAAAAAGGAGGTGGGGAATGAGTGGTGGAACGGCAGGAAACGGGGCATTTTCAGAGTTCTCACTGCTTCAGAGCAAGGAAAAATGGAGATTTGTGGTGGAAGATGGGATTTCGTCGTGGAAAATGGAAATTTGTCGTCACAAATGAAATTTTGTCGTGGAGGATGGAATGTTATTGTGGAAGATGGAAATTCCAGCGTGGAAAATAGAAGTTTTTTGAGACAATTGGTGGCAATTTCCACTCGGAGCCTTTGGATGAGGGAGCTGTGCAGAATTCCATTTCCCACTGCAGAATTCCATTTCCCACTGCAGAATTCCATTTCCCACTGCAGAATTCCATTTCCCACTGCAGAATTCCATTTCCCACTGCAGAATTCCATTTCCCACTGCAGAATTCCATTTCCCACTGCAGAATTTCATTTCCCACTGCAGAATTCCATTTCCCACTGCAGAATTCCATCTTCCACCACAAAATTCCATTTTCCACGCCAAAATTCCATTGCAAAAATCCCATCTCCCGCCCAAAAATTCCATTTTCCATGATGAAATTCCATCTTCCACCACAAAATTCAACTTCCCACCACAAAATTTCCATCTTCCACCACAGAATTCCACATCCACGACAAAGTGCCACCTTCCATGACAAAGTTCCACCTTTCACGGCAAAATTCCATTTCTCATGACAAATTTCCATTTTCCACAATGAAATTCCATCTTCCATCACAAATTTCCATCTTCAACCACAAAATTCCATTTGTCAGGAAAAATTTCCATTTTCCACGATGAAATTCCATCTTCCACCACAAAACTACATCTTCCACAACAAAATTCCATTTTCCACAGCAAAATTCCATCTTCCACCACAAAACTCCATTTCCCACGATGAAATTCCATCATTCACCACAAAATTTCATTTCCCATGGCAAAATTCCACCTTCCATGGCAAAATTCAATTTTCCATGACAAAATTCCGTCTCCTGCGACAGAACTCCATTTTTCAGGACAAATTTTCATTTTCCACAATGAAATTCCAAATTCCATTACAAATTTCCATCTCCAACCACAAAATTCCATTTGTCACAAAAAATTTCCCTTTTCCATGATGAAATTTCATCTTCCAGCACAAAATTCCATTTTCCACCACAGAACGATGTCTTCCATGGCAAAATTCAATTCTCCATGACAAAACTCCATCTCCCACGATAAAACTCCATTTTCCACAACGAAATTCCATCTTTCACCACAAAATTTCATTTCCCATGACAAAGTTCCACCTTCCACAGCAAAATTGCATTTTCCACGACAAAATTCTATCCTCCACCACAAAATTCCATTTCTCATGACAAATTTCCACTTTCCACTATGAAATTCCATCTTCCACCACAAAATTCCATTTTCCACCACAAAACTACATCTTCCACCACAAAAATCCCACCTCCCATGGCAAAATTCCATTTTCCACCACAAAATTTCATTTTCCACCACAAAATCCCATCCTCCATGACAAAATTCCATCTTCCACGACAAATTTCCATTTCCTACCACAAATTTCCACCTTCCACTTCTGTGGCCCTCCCTGACAAAGCCAAAACTAAAGAGGCCAGTGGAGAAAAAGAAGCAATTAAAAAACAAAACCAACTCTTGTGTTGCTCTGTGCTCACCAAGGGAAAATGAGGACACGCTTGACAAGGGTGATTAATTTGCTGGAGAATGATTTGGTTGATATTTGCCATAAATTGGCCAGGAATCAAAAAAAAACAACAGGGAAAAAAACCCCAGCCACACATGAATTACTGAGCGAGGAATAAGATTTCTCACAGAATTTTGATGTGGAAAGATTATTATTATTATTANCACAAAAATCCCACCTCCCATGGCAAAATTCCATTTTCCACCACAAAATTTCATTTTCCACCACAAAATCCCATCCTCCATGACAAAATTCCATCTTCCACGACAAATTTCCATTTCCTACCACAAATTTCCACCTTCCACTTCTGTGGCCCTCCCTGACAAAGCCAAAACTAAAGAGGCCAGTGGAGAAAAAGAAGCAATTAAAAAACAAAACCAACTCTTGTGTTGCTCTGTGCTCACCAAGGGAAAATGAGGACACGCTTGACAAGGGTGATTAATTTGCTGGAGAATGATTTGGTTGATATTTGCCATAAATTGGCCAGGAATCAAAAAAAAACAACAGGGAAAAAAACCCCAGCCACACATGAATTACTGAGCGAGGAATAAGATTTCTCACAGAATTTTGATGTGGAAAGATTATTATTATTATTATTATT